>JAANSP010002298.1:0-13110 GCA_036850745.1 Homidia socia | reverse complement strand
TGTATGTTCACTCGTTCGTTACTCGTTGTACCGTGTTTCACTAATCATGCTAATATAGTAAACGCCTGGAATTTCCCTGAAAGGGAAAAGTCTGGTTACAACTCACTTTTCAGAGGAGGGCTTTCACTGGCTCCCAAATATTCCAAGTCGGAGTCACTAGCTCGTGACGTTAATGTTGCAGATTTCTCTTCTGGAAATTTTCCAGTTGATGTTGACACGAAGAAGAGCAACAGGAAGAAAAACGTACAAAAAAGAATGTTCTTATTCACAAGACACAAAATTTCCCTTCAAATCAGTTTTCACGATGTGTGCATCAGCAGATCAGCACACTTAAAAAGCTACACATATGTAATATTTGATCTTTAATTTTGTTTTACATACTTTCAAACACTAAACATGCACACATGCATACAAGCAGACAAAATTACACAGATTTATGCAAGCCTACTAACTTAGTTCATATGCTACTTATTTTAAACTTTCATAATGTTCACTTGCCGTTTGATCAAAAACTAGATTTCAGAAAAGTGAAGTTTACTCTTGTAATTTCTTGCAAAAGGAAAGTCTCTTGAGTAACAGACAGACGACATGCGGTCTTCTGCCAAAGAAAATAAATTGCAACTGCTTTATTTCAGCCCTAAAATAGCTGTTGGGTAGAGTGCTTTTAACCATGAATTCGTACATTGGACATGCTAGAATACATTATTTAGAACAGTAACCATTCATTATTGCGTCACGTCTTTCAATCTCAATCAAGCTTGACATTATGACTCTATATGTACTGCTCTCCCAAAAATACCTCCAATGCTATACAATCCATTTTTCTACATCTTTCACTTAAGCTATTTGTACAATGTTGGTGGCAATAGGAAAAGCTGTTTAGAAACAGGCGGGTAAGTACCATAAAATTCACATTTTCAGCTTCCAGTTTGGTGTCTCACACGGGGAGAGTGAATGAATGGGTCTAATTTTTCTACTAGTCAAAGCTACCGGTGACGTGGGAAGAAGTCTGGTATGTGAGCTACATATATCTATACTTGTGCTAGCATAAAACCAAAAAGAGAAAAGATAAATGCGCACATTATTTTTACAACTCTACAGCTACAACATTGTGTGCGATGGAGTGAATCATGCCTTCTCTTCTCATGGCAATGACTACATGTACCAACTTTGTTTAATATAGAATCGTTGTCTGAATCAACTTTACCAAAGGGTAAAAAAAAGAAAAAAAAAACATTCCAAACTTGAACAAACAAACGAAAACCAAGAAAAAACATGACACAATACGCCTAATATTTTCTTTTTTTCTTTCAATCTATTGCGTTGCTACAGACAAAAGTATACACACCAGGACAGTGTAAGTAGGTTATTCCTTATTCCAACTTGTTCAACAATGGGATGTCAAGTATATACATAGGTAGATATGCAATATAGTAAATCTTTTTATATGAATCTTTTCAAGCAGAAAATGAAAGAAAATCAGCTTAGTTTTCCAAGGAAAGAGGTTTTCATAAAGACTATCTTATTTTCTCTTTGGGAATTATCATATCATTAGAATCATGCACCTTATTTATACTATAATAATAATAATACACAAAAAATCAGATTGTACATAAGCAAACCTACTTTGGTACTTTCTTCTTTTCTGCAATGCCACAAAAATGGAACATATTGCGGCACTGTTTTGTACTTTATAACCAGCTACTATGTGACTTTTTAATACTGGTATAGAAAACAAAATCTTCAATATAAAGAATTTCTACCCATCTTCTTGATACAGAATAATATCTGTGGGAAATGAAGAGAAAATGCTATAAAGAAACTTTTAGCAACAAAGAAGGCAAGTATGTAGACAGTAGCTAGCAAGCTTGTTCTCTTTTTCGATACCCATTGTCTACAACACGTAAATTCGTTTTCTTATGCACTGCCTTTTTCACTTTTATTTTGTGTACAACAAAATAACCAAATGGATACACAAAAGAAAAAAATGAGCTAACCTATTTTCTTAAGATACGTAATTTATCTTTATATTTTATGCCTTCTTCACATTTATACATAAAATAAACACGTACGCACTCATCAAGACTGCAAAAACATTCAGAAATGTGACTTTAAAAAGGCCACATACACACACACTTACAAACAGCTACAAAAATTACATAACACATTGTTTCTTTTTTGTGTGCTTGTTTTTTTGTATGAAAAAGGCAAAAATCAAAAGAGAAAATACCAAATGTACTTTGCGGAGAAGCTAGATCGGAGCGTAAACCTGTTAGCTGTTGCTCCAGATTGGCACATTCCGCTTGAAGAAAGGCAAGCCGCTCTTGTCTTCGCATTTCAAGAATTTCAGGTGTAAGGATTTGGGGTTTCTTATTGACATCGTCAAAGCCAACACCGGGAGTGTTGCTGGATGCTGGGTCATTATTGCTGCTTTTGCCCTTTTTCCTGCTGCCACCGCTGGCTCGACCAGGGCAGAGAGCAAATTTTATTCGTTTCATGGTGTGGTAAGTACAGGCACAAAATAACCAAATGAGACCCACCACGAGTCCTAGTAGCTAGAAATGAGAAACAAAAACAGATATAGGTAATATACGTTTTTTCCAGTTTGTAGGGAATTATTGTTTTATTATTTACACATCACGATTTTCATTGTTTAGTGACATGCCACTGAAATGTTAAACCTTGTCCTGGCACTCAATATAAATATTTATTATTGGTACATTCATATCCATGCATCAAGTGAAAGTATATATAACTTATAACTGAGCGTTCATCGCAAAAAAATACCACCAAATTCCATGAATTACTCATGACATGCCAACTAGATTGCTATATATACATATGTACATGTACCACCTATTATGTTTGTCCTCGCAGAGTGGCCACTTGGACTGCAATGCAATATATACGTCGCTGCAAGGTCTCGGACCTCATTTTGACGATAATGTTTACAGACACATGTAAGCAGGCAGAGAAAAAGAGACACACTTTGAGAGGCTAGAAGAACGGCTTAGCGTAAAGCCGTAGCAATTTTCCCCTATAATTTTCTTTTATTTTGCTCCTTTCATTCTGGCTATTTACACAAATAGAAATGGACACACGATACATTTTTTGTCTTTTGAATAATGTATATACTCTAATATAAAAGAACTAGTCAAATGTAAAAATCAATGATGGACTTTCATTTGAAAGCTGGATATCAAGAGAAGAAACCTAATGAGAAAGTAATGAAAAAGCAGTTATTGCAGAGTAGAGAAAGAAAATTTCGTTTCGTGCTCCTACAATATGGGTCTCTTGACAATTCAATAATAATGACGATAATAAAATGGAGAAAACGAAACGGAGCCAGAACAACTGGGTGAATCTAGATGAGTATGATCCTTATACGCCAGTTGTGCCTATAATAATCTCTTTCACCGGAAGGATCCATATAGCTTACGACCACCATTATTATGTTTTCCTCCCATAAACATATATATTATTATATCGTCAATTTATCATATATAGTCGCTGTAAAGACGAAACTGCTGGATGGTGATAGATTTACAACCAAAAAATCACGGGATCATACACAAGCCCATAAATTTTGCATTTATTACGTGTGTCTCTAGTACGATGATGAACCCGGCAGTGCAGTGCAGTGGTGTGTCTAGATGAGTATGATCCTTATACACCAGTTGTGCCTATAATAATCTCTTTCACCGGAAGGATCCATATAGCTTACGACCACCATTATTATGTTTTCCTCCAATATACATATATATTATTATATCGTCAATTTAATTTATCATATAGTCGCTGTAAAGACGAAGCTGCTCGATGGTGATAGATTTGCAACCAAAAAATCACAGGATCATACACAAGCCCATAAATTTTGCATTTATTACGTGTGTCTCTAGTACCATGATGAACCCGGCAGTTCAGTGGTGTGTCGTCGTATAGAAACAGTGCAGTTGAGTCGATATAATGTTCTATCTTGTGGAGAACCACACATACCACGAATTTTATTATGCCCGACGTGGTATTACGAACCAAGGAGAGATGGTGGGAAAAAGCTAAATGGAATATAACATACAATTACAGCAGCTTTCTTTTTTGTCGACGTAGTATATACGTGGAAGGAGGTATCTGCTAATTTAATTAATCGTCACAATCGCTATTTATAACGTACTACCTTTGCAAGTTTTTTCACGTACGTAGATGCATGTTTTTTACCAAAATTTTGCACGGCAATATTCGTAAATAGATATATGGATCCTATAAAATGAAATTGCTCATGACCAGAATACCTTGCTAGCTACTACCCGAGCGTAGTCCTTGGAAAGCTTAATAACTATATTTTATTTAGCTGAAAGGATATTGATTCAAACTTTGTAAACAACCACAACAAAATGGACGAGATGTGAAGAAAACTTACTGCTTTTCCAATTACATTCTCTTCGCTTGAAGAAATTCACTAAACACGGAATTCTGAAAATAAACAGCTATGACTATAGAGAAACTTTCACCGAAAAACTTTTCCAAGACATTTCAACTTAATGAACGACAAAAAGCAACTGCAAGAGTTTCTGGCATTTTCAGCTTGTTTCAGAAACAACTTTAAATTATTTATCTTTAGATGAAAACAATGTTGTCAGGTTGGAAGGTATGAGTTTGGTAAAGAATTCTCATAGGCCGTCCATTCTCGTTTTTGTTTAGCCATAAGAGACACTTAAAAATATATTTTAAGGTAAAAACAATTCACCGTTTTTCACTTGAAATTTGCCCCAGATTGAGAAGAGCTGTGAACTTGTTCAGGTTACAGGCACAACTGAAGGTCTCACGAGAGAATATTAGGGAATAAAAATGGCAAGATTCCCAATAACTTTTAATGCATATTAACAACTATATAGAGAGACGTGTATATAGCTGTAGCTTTAAGCAGGCCAACCAACATGTTATAGTTTTATCACTTTTCAAAAAATGCTAAAGGTACAGTAATACAGATAAGGCATAGGTAGGTATGCCGTTATTATTATTACTGCTCTACCCAAGTCTTTTTGCTTCACACCTTTGCTGCGTCAGACACAACGTGAACCAAAATGAGCCGTATAAATTTCCGGAATCAAAACGAAATTCATGTCGGAGCGGACCAGCTCTTTCCGTGTAGAGAGTGACAATAAGAAAGGAAAATATGGAATGATGCAAGTGTGAACGTGCCAGTTTTATATCCACATGGGACGTGAATAACAAAATGAAAAATGTGTAACCTTACAAAATTACTTGCGCCTTTCCTTCTCTCTCCTTGTCTACACAGAAAGAATACAAAAACGCGATGAAAAATAATCGTGCATAATGGCTGCTTACTGAATATTACGTTTTGGAGGCACACTGCACGGTTTACTGACTTTAGACCTGGAAATCTGAAGGGCACTTGAACAATAAAACACAGTTTCAGTAGTTATCTAGAAGCACTAAACTTGTGTGCTAGTTTGCAGCTCTTACAGCAGCAGCAGCAGCAAAACGACTTGTCCCGTTCCCCACTTTTTCTCCATCAAAATGAAAATGCACAACGAGGAAAACTGCAAGCGAGTAAGCAAACTACATGGAAGTAGAAAAATGGGATTGTCTTGCTTTGCTTTTCTGCAATGATCCTATAAAACCCAACTCTGCAACTACTACTCCAGCCAGAGTTCCATAGAGTATCAGCAGCAGACAGAGAGGAAGTAGGAACCGAAGCCAGTCAAGACAGCAGCAGCAGCCCTGTTGTCGTCAGTGAATTCTTTTTCTAGCACTCTCGAAATGTAGGCTACCAGGTCGACCATACCATGCTTTTTCCCTCATAGTCATTCATACAAAGCAAAAAATATTCGCTTCATCTTCAATGATCACGATCATTCCTGAGCTAAGGCAGAACACTTTTTTTCCTCCAGGAAACTCTAGTCGAGTAATACTAGTACTGACTAAAATAATATCATATGTACGAAAACATTCAAATACAAAGACAAGCCATTTGAGACTTTTCGTACTTTTCACTACTGAACTAATGCCAAATGACACTTTCCACTAGAGCAGCGTGGAGTGCAGATTCTGACTGACTGTGCTCAGCACACTGGAAAGGTTATCTTGTTATGTAATCTTATAGATACAGAACTACAGAACCCTTCATGTACAAAATATATGCAGTATTATTAAAATAGATATACATAGAAACAAGTCCACAAAACAAGAGTCGATCTACGTGTAGCATCAATGCATCCCATGGCTATGTGCATAAGGCTCTAAACTTTTCCTGTCCGTGTTCCTCAGTACGCTTTCAGCTTTCTCCTGTTCTTCAGTTCTCAATCTCTAACAATTTACCTACTTCAGGAAGCTTAACTCTGACAAGAGTGACTGTGTGCATTGCTCGTCACGTATGAATGCAAGCATATTAGATGAATACAAAAGGAAAAAGAAATCTGCTGGAGAAGCAAACACAGAAAGTGTTTTCCTCCATTTTCCTGCACTTAGTTTTGATGTGAACATTTCATCCATAGCATTTTATCAGTACACAGCAGACAGCAGGGTGTATACTACGATGATGGTCTCGTTTAAAGGGAGAAATCTAAAAAAACCTACTGCCTATTTATAGAGCCCTTTTGCTGCGCATAAACGTTTATTTCGGCTATTATCTATTTTACTCTCATATCATTCCCATCACATCATCAGATGCTCGTTTCTTGTCAACGTACACTACAGTGGTTGTGGTACACATTTATAATCTATATTCTATATCCTCACAAAAACCATATCAGTTGTTGTCAGTTTTTAAACCTCGTTTCCCATAATACTACCACAGCTTTTTGGTAAACAGTAATGGAATTATTCTTACTTGAAATGTATAAAAAATTTCCCATGCCGCCTTCCGTTTCTGTCTCGGTATCTGTGTCTGTCGTCGTGTTCGGCCTAAACTTTTTTTATTTCTACTTGATTGCATGTATTTTATGCTATTCGCGTTCTCTGGTAAAACTAGCAAAAAGTATACGTACCAAAATAAGTGGAACAATGTAAAGGGAGGAAAACATGAGTGTGTGCGGAGTAGTGGCAGGGTTGAAGCCTATTCGGTCGGTGATGCTGTGCCCGATACTACCGGCTGTGTATGGTAGCGTTATGATGAAGGCCCAGCCCCTCCCAAGGAAAGGATCGATGTAGACGGCTGGAAATTTGGTGAATGTCCAAAAGTCTCCGGCTTACTCCAACATCAACAACATCATCGCCACCGCCAACAACAATGTTGTCAGAGAAAGAAGGAGAATGAATTCCAGAGGAACTGCTGATACCTTCGCCTGATACTCTACCACCACCAGTTCCAGGTTCAGCTGCAGACATTATTAACTTGGGTCTAACTCCGGATGAAGCAACAGAAAAATTTTCCTCTGCTGTCAACGCCGAAGAGCTTAGTCTGCTACTGCCGCTGCTATTCATCCTTCGCTTGGTCATCCGAATTGATCTTGCCAAAAGTGGTGGCTGCTCAGCAGGCAGTGTTTGTTGCTGTTGATCTGTTGTACTGTTTTTACTGATACTTAAGTGACTCTTGATAATCGCTTTGGTAGTAGACGTTGATGACAGAGAACCTTTCCAATTACTCCTGTCAGTATCCCTTCCCGAGGTGCTACTTATGACATTATCATAATTTTCAAATCCTGTGGTAGCAGTAGTAGCCGTTGCATTTTTGCCACTTTTACCTGCATACATTAAAGCTCCTCTTCTCNATTAAAGCTCCTCTTCTCGGCTTTCTCTTCCAGCTTGCCTTTTGAGCAGCCAAAGTACCCGTGAAAGTGGAAGTACTAGCAGCAGTAGTTGTTGTAGTTGCAGTGTCCCTGTTGTGGTTGCTAATTCTGGTAGTCTTTCTTGGTACGCTTTCCCCATCTTCATTATCACTGTCCAGAGAATATGATAACAAGATTCTCTTGTCCTGATTCTGCTTATGAAACTGAATTTCATCATGTCTTTTCTCCATTACCGTAGCAGTGGTATTGTTCTTTTTTGTAATCCAAATTCCTGACCCAGTCAGCCATACAACTTACATAAAGTATTCACTTGGTTGTTTGTTTGCGACCACTTCATTCACTTGTAACCACTATGCATCTTTTCTTGCAGTGTCCCTGTTGTGGTTGCTAATTCTGGTAGTCTTTCTTGGTACGCTTTCCCCATCTTCATTATCACTGTCCAGAGAATATGATAACAAGATTCTCGTGTCCTGATTCTGCTGATGAAACTGAATTTCATCATGTCCTTTCTCCATTACAATAGCAGCAGTGGTCTTCATTGTCCTTTTTTTCTTTTTTGTAATCCAAATTCCTGACCCAGTCAGCCATACAACTTACATAAAGTATTCACTTGGTTGTTTGTTTGCGACCACTTCATTCACTTGTAACCACTATGCATCTTTTCACTTCATTTTCTTGTTTCAGGTTGCTCACTCAAGGTTTTTTCTTGCTACTACACAACTCCAAGTAAAGTGAGTTATTCCCTCGAGTCAGTCAGTCAGGTGGCCAAAAACTGGAAAGCAGCCGTTGTACTAGGAGAATTGCGCCTTGTGGTTATGAGTTGCCAACTTTTACCAATCGTAGCACCGATAGTGATGTCTGATGTGATGTCTCTCTATCACACTTGCACTCACTCCTTCCTCGAGGAATGTGTAAATAATTAAGAGGCCCAAGAGTGGAGGAGGAAAAGAAACGTAAAGAGTGCCGTTGTGGAGTAGTCTGGTCGAGAAGCTATGTTTACTGTTTTCGCTTTTATTTTTGGCTGATGCTTTTCATGCACTCTAAACGTTGTCGTGTTTTTGCCGACAGGCTTGTATGGCACCAGCAGACAAAAAGGCAACCAACACAAAAAATGTGCTGCCGAAAAAGAAAGTTGGTATTTATCTAGAACGATGAACTATGAACCGCGCTTCCAAAGAAGAAAAATAAATTATCCAGAAGAAAAACTAAAGGTTTGCGGTGTGGTTTTGTGCAGGCGAAAAAAAAAGTTTGCCTAACGACATGTAAAAAGCTACCACCATCAAGCCAAGCCAAAAACTGATGTATGCGTGACTTGAAGAAGTTTAAGAGAAAAAAAGGACAACGGTGGTGGCGTGAATATGTACCGTTGAGCACTCCTCCTTTTTTATTCTTGGTACTCCTACTTTTTAATATGAAAAGTTGATATTTACTACCTTAACATCTTGTGTGTGTAGTGTGTATTTCATTAAAATTCTGATCTTTTCCACTGCTGACGATTATGATGATTGAACTTGGTAGGAATCTGTTTTTATTGTTGTTGTTGTTTTACAACTGCCTGTAATTGTGATGTTTATGATGACTTTTTCTTATCTTTTCTGATCGTTTTGCACGAGCAAGTGGCTCGCTTGCCTCCTTTGCCCGCGACTATTTTCTGTGGTCTGCTTGATAGCTGAAGGAAAGTGCCTAGTTGTTAGTACTTTTACTTAGCTGCGATCTTTTGTTGTTATCGTTCTCAGCACGAGCTGAGCAAGCGAAAAGGAGCATTTATTTTTTGAATGTAGAGAAAATGTTTATCAAGACAACAAATGAAACGAATAAAGTGGACTTGTTCATATATATATATATTTGGCTGAGAGCCCTTTTTTCTCTTTGCACTGCTAAACAAGGACTTGAGTTAAGTAGTGAAATATAAAGAGGAAAATTACTACTTTACCCTGTGAGGACTAAGCCTCAGGAAAGTGTGAGTAACGAAATGTGTGTAGTATGCAAGTTTGTGTATATTGAAGCGCATGTAGGAATTTTTTTACGAGGATGATGATGTTTAGGACTGGTAGCTCTGCTGCTGCCAGCCTTTCTGTCTGCTTCTAGGTGGCTTTCACTCGGTTAAAGCCATTGACACAAACGACACCAAAAGAGGAAGAACGAAGGAATAACGCTTGTTCTATTCTCCGCGTACTAGTGAAATAGTATATTCGACGAGCGACGGACGCTTGTTCTATTCTCCACAGCAGAGGCATGCTCAAGAGAATACCATCATCATGTTTTCTTCTGCTAACTCCACTCAGATAGAGAGTGAAAGCAGCAGCTTTGTATAGGTTCAACTTGTAGGAAAAGGAAGAGGAGAAAGCAACGGAGAGAAAGTAGAGAAGAGAAAATAGTGAACATACAGAATATTTAGAAATCAGTTGTGGTAAAAAGCAAAATAGTAAAAGCATGGCGAAATGCTGTACCAGTTATAAACAGACACACTCTCTAGAGCAGAGAGACTTTTGCTCTACTTTTTCTCCATTTCTTCTCGAGAACGTAAAGGAGAAGATAGAAAGGGAGAGAGAGAGCAACGAAAAGAGATGGGAAAGTTGGACTTTTTTGACGATGACGAAGGGTATATAAAAAGGACACACTTTCACACATTTAGCCTCATACAATGTAGGCTTTCATCCTTTCTCCAGTTCCAGTCTGTGCCAGTCCACTGCTCGGCAAAAATAATAAAATGTAGGCAAAACATGTACATTTTTGGTACACATGTGATGATATTACTTATTTCATTTTATAGGAGTATTCTTCCACTCTTTCGTCTCTTTCTTATCCGACTGATTTTGTAATACTTTCGCAGCATCAACAGTAACAACAGCAAGCAACGGAGAAAGAGAACTTGGAAGCGCTTACTCTTTCTCTATTATATTCCAGTACAAAATCACAGAGTGAATGAAAGAGGAAAACGGGCATGAGTAGATAGTCTGTGCCAGTCCACTGCTCGGCAAAAATAATAAAATGTAGGCAAAACATGTACATTTTTGGTACACTTGTGATGATATTACTTATTTCATTTTATAGGAGTATTCTTCCACTCTTTCTTATCCGACTGATTTTGTAATACTTTTGCAGCATCAACAGTAACAACAGCAAGGCAACGGAGAAAGGGAACTTGGAAGCGCTTACTCTTTCTCTATTATATTCCAGTACAAAATCACAGAGTGAATGAAAGAGGAAAACGGGCATGAGTAGAGTCAGTGGTGGCAGCGGCATCGGCGAGTCAGTGCACTACTTTTATACGGCCTCTGGAAAATATAGTCTTGTTGTGAATCCATGTACAGCTGTTATTATATAGGCTCCATTCCACAAAATTGGTACATATACCTATTTCAAAACATAGACCAGCAGAGAACCAAGCCTAATTTATGGTGAGTATAAATGTTCCTATGTACATGGCTGTACTCTTTGTAAACGCTGCATAACAGATTCCACTTTATTTTCCCAACTATCTCTTGGTACTGTGTTGAAGAGTAGTAGTAGTAGGAGGAGGAGTAGGTAAGTGGAGAGGTCTGCTATCGATCCACATGTGAGAAGAGGAAGCAAAAGCAAGCGAGTCTACATCATCATACACACAACTTCATGGGAAAATCCAATAGAAGAAGAATAACAGCGAGTTGGAAATGATGGGAATATTACTTGCAGGTTTTACAATCGTGGATTTGGATTGGGAAAAGGGTTCTTACAACAGTTGAATGGATGGTTTATAATGTTTTCCCATTCACTTTCTTTTTCATCTTTTCCTTTTTATGGAAAAGAGTACAGAATAAAGAGAAAGAAAAACGAATTCCGATCTGGTGTGGTTTCAGTAATACGAGTAGAAAAGGAAGAATAAGAGGAAATTGGAATACCTACACATACATGCAACGACATGGCTTTCACTCTATATTAATGTAGTGGTAGTTGTGGTGCTGTAGCTTTTGTCTTGATGTCTTATTACCTTCCAACGAATTTATGGACTTTTTTATTACAAAGAAAGAAAAAGGGAAGCATGAAAATGCAGATTTCTTTGGTGCTGATAATTAATAGATATTTGCATGTACATATTCAACTGGATGGGTATAAAACATTATGAAAACAAGCAAAGGAAAACACTTTAGGCATAATTATTATTGCACGTGTGCATGTACGGAATTGATCTGCTGCTATTGCCAAACTAAAAAAGAAAATGGCCTAGACACAATAAATAGCTCCATTTGGATATTTGCACAATGGCAAGGATTTCAGTTTTCTCCGTTGTGGATGCGTGATGCTTTTCACATTTATCTTGTTTTTCGACATGCTGAGTCCACCTCACATTTTATTAATACAATGTTGGTAGCTGGTAAAAGATCACAGGTAAAAGATACAAGGTGAGCTTCTACAAAGCAACGTAGATGATTAATTACAAATTCCTTAAACTTGGCATGTAATCATGCACCTAGACTCACGTGTGTACTCTTGCATGTAATTCATCATTTCTGCGAGGAAATATTTTTCATCATTTATTGCAACGTAAAAAGTATATTTTGTCTGTTTCAGTAAAAACCCAGCAAGTTTCAGTCATTTTTTAATTTTTTTACACATGTGATGTATATGTAATCCGGGGTAAATCAACAAACTTATAGAGCGCATTAATGGTGATATAAAACACATTTATTATTCCAATGTTGTTCCTGTTGAAACTGCCTTGAGCTGCAAACGACAAAAAAGTGGATGCAGCTCTTTCTCTAGTGGAACATATATATATTCTCCTTTCTCCATAAAATAAAGCTTGTCGTTGATTTTGGCAATGCCAAAACCCTTTCGTTGTAAAGTCAACTTAATAAGCTCCTAAAACATTAGGTCAACAAGTTTCATTAAAATATCATGTTTTTTTTCATATAAAAGCTAGCCGCTAGAAATGAACTTGTAATACTTTTACTGTGACAGTTACCTGTCTCCTTAATACCTTTCATAACTCTCAAGACTATCGGTCTAGCATAAGCTGGCATCACTTTCGTAATCTCCTTTCAAAACTCTTCTTCTAGATTCAATGAGTCGTCTGTATCTTCAATAACTGCCATCCCTGCTTGGCCTTCAGTACCTGGAATTTTTACTCTGTATTAGCCGAAGGTAATAAAATAAAAGAAGTCACGGTATCATATTTTAGAAAATGTGTACTCAAAATATGGCTCTTCCGGCTGTCTGGATTCCAATACACTTTACGCCTGATGAGAAACCAGAATCGCATTACATGTTCAAAAAACTGTGTCGCTCTTATGGAGCACAAATAATAATGTACAATTTTGTTGTGGGAAGTGCTCTTGTCTGTATAGCCATCAAGTTCCGGTAGCCGACCTCCTCTCACGGT
>JAANSP010002297.1:0-13113 GCA_036850745.1 Homidia socia | reverse complement strand
AAGACCTACCGAGTCGACAAGTTATATATCACCAGATTTGGACCTTGAGATAGTGTTACGTTTATATTATACTTTATGGAGTCATCAAGTTTCTTTTTTTGTTTCTGAAAGAAAAACGGAAATACCAGAGCTAAATAAAGTATGGATTTCAAACAGTTTTATATAACACTGCAAGCAGATGGGGGCATACTTTAAATTTTTTTTAATTTTAATTTCAGGCCTCCTGTATTTCATGAATAACTTTAACAAAGTGTGAATAGACAATGAAAACGTACAGTTTAGCTGCTCAATATTTACTTGAAAGTCACATCTTTCAGGTTCTCATATTTGATATTGCTGAGAGATAAGATGCTAATCAACTCGTCGCAGACGCCTATAGCTCATACAAACCTTACAATCAAATTTATTTTGCTAAACTTTTCACCCTCAAGAAACAACACATCACTCACCCAAATAATGCGTCATTCCTTTTGGATTTGGATGCGGGTGAAGGAGTACGATTACCTACCAACGTTTGCTTTACGAGACATGAAAGCACGTTTTTAGACAATAACTATTTACTATGCATGTTATCTAGGTAGCATGTCAGGGAAATTCATTCAAGGCATTTCACTGACTGATCACTTAGCCCATCTAATGGTGGCATAATGATGGTCCTGTTTTGAGAATTTTTATCACGTTAAAATGCTCCACACTTCAAGTGCTTCCACACAATGCAATTCTTTTGCCTTTTTGAGATTACGCTATAGCCAACATTTAAACATTCTACAAGAAAGGGTAGAAAAAGAAAGAATGAGTAAGCACCTTTCTCTCTTTCACTAAACATGTCTTTAACAGCCAGTAAAAAATTGCTTTGATCAGTCATTTGTTCCCATCATAAAAATGACACTTGTCCATTTGGCAAGTTTTTACCAACTAGGATTTACGCGCACATACTAAAAATCTCAAGCGAATATGTTTATGCAGATGCAAGCAAAAGTAGCATTGTAGTAGCAACTTAACCTTGCGGTCAGGATTATTTGTTGTTTTACTTTCCAATTAATTAAAGTAAACTTTTAACCAATGTCGCTTTCTGAAATGATGTGCAGCAGATTTTTTATAGTAAATACCTACACATTTTTGTTTGAGCTCTTTTATGTAATATTTGTTTTTTACATGTAAAAACAACAAAAAATTTCGCCACTTTGCTCTGAACCAGTTTTTGAATGTTTTTAAAAATTTATTGGTATCACTATAAAAATCGATATGCCTATTTAGATTTTTTGATGTTCAACAAACTTGTATAATATGCATGCCTGGGTTGATGAGGAGACGATAAAGAAACAAAAGTAGTAGGAAATCTTGATGGGTGGAATTGTCAGTTGTGATTCATGTCTTGACACGAGACCAGTTGTTGGTGGTGGTGGTGGTGGTGAGCATGAGATAAGAAAAAAAGATGCTTGTATCCACCAGGAGGGATGAAAGAAGAATGAACCACTTAATCTGAGAATTAGTTCACGGAGTGCCACAACTCATGTCACAATCAAACTCTACTTTAAATTCATCTATCGTTGCTTATTCGGCACCACCACCAGCGCCGCTGCTACCAGCAGCAGGCTCTCGGCTCTCCAAACAACGACGAAATGTAACCCAATAACAACAACTTTGATTATTATGCTGCGCAGTGCGCACTACGAAAAGCCTAGTGTGATGGTGGTGGTGGTGTGAGGTGTGTTACACATTTGGCTAGTGAAACCAAGCAGTTATTGATACAAAGAGAGATTAGATTAAACTTTGTATTCATTTCCATACTTGTCCGACGGTGGTCATTCTGATGATGTTCCACAAAATTCGCCCTACTGTGCTTACTGCCTAAAAAAGTACAAAGTTGGAGATTTAGGGGTAACATGATCCACGTTTGGAATTGCATTTGTATGTGTGTATGCCTAGCACAAATATTGAAAAACATTTCATTAGGTAATTAGATTTTAAAATATTTGCAAAAAATATTAATCAAGTGGATACATGGTTTAAGTGAAACATTTTTATTGTGACGATACAGTTATTGTTTACATTTTACCTCAATTTTCAACAAAACTGTGTATTTATTCAAGCATACAGTGGTAAAATGGGCAGGAGCACCTGAAATAAATCAGTTGAGCTCAACAGCGGGAGCTGTATTGATTGACTTTGCTGATCATCACGCTGTTGTTGAGCGATATCAGGGAATTTAATGTGTACAGGCTTAGGAAAATCACAGTCATGTAATTACTTGAGCAATTTCCCGCTAATCGATCTAATATTCCATTAATCTGCTAATACGAAAAAGAATTTATCCATATCTATTACGCAAACAGCTCAAGTAAACATACACATGCTTATACTTATTCCCTCTACTTACAAATCAAGGCTGTATTTCTTTACTCACGCATACCATTCTACACGATCGTGACTTTATCCGAAATCATTGATGAAATTCGAATTAAATGCCATAATTACTTACCTAATTGTGGCGTTTGTCGGGAATCGATAAAAGCTTTAAGAAAATCAAAGACGGGATAGATACAAGTCCGGCTTGGCTGGGTAATAATAAATGGCTATACTAGTACTAACTCAAGAAGATATAAAACTGGTTACCTCTCTGCTGCTACCCTCTCCTGTCTTGATCTCTCTTTTTCTGTGATGACGATGATGATGATGATAGAAAAAAGTGTAAGTTGCAATTTGCTCTGTTGTACTTGAAATTTGACGGAATAAACACAGCTTGTCTTATTCACTTGACCACGATCGATCGACGTGCGCTCATCAATGTTTTATACATGTCTTCTTATACCTACTACACATACAGCACACTATATGTCTCAAAAAAATCATGATCATCCTCAGATTGATGTTGTTGTTGATGATGATGATCATATCGTACCGTTTATGAAAAAGGGATTTCTCAAGGGAATGAGTAATTACCTTGATTAATTTTAAAGTAAGAATTTATAGGGACATTATATGATGCATCTTTTTTCATGTTGAAAGGTTTATGATCTTGGAGATAAGTGCTTTACTTGTTTCTGCACATCCGTATAATTTACATCAAGTCTGTGTAATATTACAACACATTTTGAGAGAGAGAAAAAAAATCTGTGCGGTAAAGGGAACTCAAATTATAGTATAATGATTATTAGAAACGGGACCGGCTTAAATTAAAAGTAAAAGAGAGAAAAATATCGCGAGACTAAATACTTAAAAAGTCATTTTAATTTCTGGCAAAGAACAAAGATATTCCACATAAATGTAGAAAATCCATAATAATAAAAATGAGTTGAATGACCTGCTTACTTAGTCATCATCATTGACTTGATGATGATAAGAAGGTCTAGAGTCTAGACGTCGCATTAGTTTCAATGTAAAAGTTAAAAATCATATCTGCCGTGAGGATGATTGTCACATGAATTGAAGCAATCAACGATGGTAGATTCATCATGATGATATTGAACATTTGTAAAAAAAATAATATGACATTCGTCTCTGCTTTAAGCCTTGGCTTGTCAAATTAAAAATATGCCAAAATGGAGGCGAACGTCAGAGATTGTCCAAGTTCAAATGATTTTTTTTCTTGAAAAAAATAAATTGAGACACAAAATGTATAATGGGAACAGTAGTAATTGCATTGTTTTCAGATTTGGGAGTCAACCTTGAGAGATAGCATCAGCAGCCCATTTTACTTTTAAAGAAATACATTTTTAACGGACGTGGTGCGCATCTCATAATTCAAATTATGACAAGTAAACTTGCTTCTCTAACGATGAAATACGGCAATCTATTCAGCAACTGGTGTTGTTTCTTGCTGCTACTTGCACCACTCACAACTAAACTAGAGCACTCCCAGTAAGTCATCTTGTGTATTGAAAATACATTAAAAATACAAAAAATACAAAGTTCCAGTGTTGTCCATTGCATCCCAAATACTGACATTGAGAAAACGCGATCTGATTTTTTTCTGAAATTATTCTTATTTAAAAATTTTAGTTGGTATTCCAGATACATCCGTGTTGTTATTATTATTTTGTGTGAAGATTAGTATTTCTGCTCTGTTTCGATCACTAAACTCAACACTTGTACCATGCAATCCTTTAAACAATGGACTCGCCGGTAGGCCTTAGATTTTAATGAGAGGAGAAGAGGCGATGTTTATCAGCAGCAGCAGCAGAGTGAACTGAATAATGATAGATATTCTGTCCAGTAGAAGCTTTCTGACAGGCTAAATGATTTATTGCTCTGGTCCAGGTGTAAATCATTGGATCAATTAATGAAACGGAATAAGTTTATAATGTGCACAACAATTTCATTCTTATCATTACACGTTGTCTAGAATCTGTAACACAATAATCAAAACGAAATTGGATCAGCGGATGATTTTCAAAACATTAATTTTAATCGGCTCAATGATGTCTAAGTGTATGTACAAACCTGTGCGCTTTACTTATCCAATTTGTGTTGCCGACAATAATTGCTCAGTGGTATTCTATATCTAGGACACAATTAATTGCTTGATTTAAAATATTTTCATCGGTAAAACTGTGTGTTAGAGCAGAGCAGCTCTTTTAAATAATCTGTAGTACAGAATCTGAATCACTCTTCTTTTTTCACTTTTTAGGAATGTAATTCGTAAATCTAATTAATGCAGCATTCTCTCTCCAAAATGAAAGTTCCATGAATTTATACAATTTCAAGAAAGTGAATGAGTGAGGAGAATAAAATTAAGCTTGCTTCGCCAACGGTGTTAAATTATTCCCTTTATATTTCGCTTTACAAAACAGCCATATTTATTTATTGTCCAAACCAAATATTTTGTTGAACACCTTTAGCAAACGTGCAAAAACCACCAAATGTTTCAGTGCTCATATTTCCATCCACCAAATTCATTCAGATTTTTGCATTCCTCAATTAACGTACCTAATATGCTCGATTTGCTTCGCCAACGGTGTTAAATTATTCCCTTTATATTTCGCTTTACAAAACAGCCATATTTATTTATTGTCCAAACCAAATATTTTGTTGAACACCTTTAGCAAACGTGCAAAATACACCAAATGTTTCAGTGCTCATATTTCCATCCACCAAATTCATTCAGATTTTTGCATTCCTCAATTCAAGTACCTAATATGCTCGACCAGCAGTCATAAAATTTCTTTGCAGAGACCAGACAAAGTAACTGGTCTTGTGAATTGGAATGCTCACGTTTTCTGAAAAAAAATATTTAGAATAGTAAGTCATTCATAATATGTGTGTGCTCTTGCGTTTTCAGTTTGTTTTTAGAGTAGCAGAATTATATAACGAAGAATGCTCACATTGTTACATCTTTATGGGCTGATCTTATTCCATAAATTGACATAATTAGCAATTAGTATTCAACAGGAACCCTTCTAAACACATTACGCAAGAGCTTTAAAAGAATAGAAATAACTACATCACATTCGCTTACTCATAATTTCATTTCAAAGGCAATACATAAAAACATTAGGAAAAAAATTACATCAGGGAAATTTCTCTGAATGAACGGTTGTGGTGGTATAGCATTGGCATCATTCGCTTATTGTTAAACACAAGAGCAACCTTTTCTTCTATACCACCACACATCCGCTTACCACAACTGAAACTCACGCATTGTTTAAAACATCATCAAAGCCATCAAGTCAAAGCATACAAAAAGATTTACGTCGCAAACGCAATGGTATCATCCAAAAAGCCCAGAAAAGTAAAGTTGGTAGGGAGCACATGAGCCCACTGTAATGTTGACTTAAGTAATGTACATGAATCCATAAAAAATATGAGTGGTAATGGTGATACACAATCCTCTATTCAATCTTTCTCCCTTTTTTGCTTTAACCTTAATAACTGTAGCAGTTTGTCGTGGTAGAAGTAGTGGCATCAATAATAACTATTTGCATAACATGTCGAGCCAAGAAGCTACTGTGCAACACCTTTCTCATATAACATCCAGTCCAGTTTAATCATCACACAAGTCAGTGAAATAAAGAATGCTCCAACACGCATACCACAATCCTTCCTCTAGATGCCTGTTATGACGTACTTAACAAATCAGATCACATCATCAACATAATCATAAAAGAAATAAAAAAGTACCTTTACTTTGGTCGTTAGTTTGGTTCAGTTCAACCTTATTGAAACAGGAGTAAGTTGGTAGTAGGTAGGTATATACCCTCGTTGAGTAAGTCAGGAGGAATAGCTATAAAAACAACTGCCTAATATCTTGAACCACTACAATAATAAACGCAAATGTTTATTATTACAGAATTGAAAATAAAATATGCACTCTATATACACCATCTAATTTGTAAAGACAACAAAAAGCTTCTTTCTCTCTCTGTAATCTGAAAGCCCAGACTACTTAAGATGTAAATGGAGTGGAATGAAATGGAACACTCCTCATTGCCATCTCATAAATGGCCAGTTAGTGTGTAGTGGATAATATTATGCACAAGTTTAAATACGATACCTTAACTAATGAGCCATACAAAATTTAATGTAGAGTAGCTTACAAGGTGTCTAACAAATAATGGAAGATGGCCCTTACTCTTCCATATAGAGCCACTTAAATTAATGTAAATTGACAGATTTACCGTAGCAGGCAGGCAGGACCAGGACGTAAAAAAGAGTTTTATTTTTTGTTGTTTTTTTTGAGATGCTCATGTTGCTGCTGTATTCTCGAAAAGTTGATCTTTTCAAGTGAAAGAGAAAAATGAACTGATGGCGAATTGTTAGCACCGCAGTGGCTGGTGGTATGCGCAGGATAATTGATACAGAAAAATGTGCAAATAATATATACATTTCAAGCAGATGTTCGGTTTTGTACTTTTTTATTTGTAGAAACGAAAGCATGATACACATTTTATACAAAAACTCGACATATCATGTTCGTAAAGATTTTGATTACGTATGCACTCAAGATATGTATCTGGTTTGCATAGCATTCCACCAAAAAAAGTTGATGGCTAGTTTACCTGCATTTTTCTTTAAAGTGTGCCGTAAATTAAGTGTATTATTTTTTGTTTTGATGATGATACTTTTTGTTGAACCCATCACGAAACTATATACTCATATTAATATGTAACTACATGCAAAACTCGTGTTGTTCTCATGTTAAAAATGTGAAATTTTTTAACTTAAAAATCAAGCTCTTTTCGTATTAAATATACATACCAAAAAGCAAATAGGAGTGTCTGGAAACCTGACCTGAAAAAGGCTTGCACATTCAATGATTCATTTCAGAGTAATAATGTGGAGTGGAGTATATAACAACATTGCTGTTGTTCAAAAGTTGGCATTCTTTGCTTTTATTACATTTATGACTTTCCCGTGTCCAACATATTATGTTTCATATTCTTCTGTTGGCTATATTTAAAAAAATGTACCTCTTTCATCTTTCATGCATTTCTCTGATTGTGAGTAAATATATTGAAGTACTTTTATATGCAGTTGATATGAATTTGATATTATCTGAAGAATCGTTCTGGTGTTTTTTAAAGAGGATCACTGACCACAGCAGCATTTCATACAAAGCACTGGTTAGTGTAGGTATGCGCATTACATTTTCTTGATCCTACTTTACCCTCTATTGTCTTTTTTCTTTCTTTGCCTCCGCCACATACAAGCAATTAGTCAAGAATTAAATTGATACCATGAGCAATTATTATTATCATTATCACAGCGAAAAAAAACTTTCAGGCTTTTGCTTAATAAGGCTAAGACAGATGGATTAAAAAAATAATAACAAAGAGAAAGAGAATAGCTAGATATAAAACGCCGGCGCGGTTCAGTTCAAATATCAGAGGACATGGATGGATGAAGGAAGTGCGGTCAAGTTGGATTACCGAATAAATGAGGTGAGATGAATGGCTTTGATCAGTCACGGTGTAGCAGCTAGTTCCAACTTCCAAAGTCGTCAAACTGAACAGAAACCTCGATTCGACAAGCACAGCATGTCTACTGTGTGTCTAATAAATGAATCCGTAGACAATATACTTCATTCCTTCATTGGACGTGATATACTTTTTTTACCTACGCTGAGANGTCTACTGTGTGTCTAATAAATGAATCCGTAGACAATATACTTCATTCCTTCATTGGACGTGATATACTTTTTTTTACTACGCTGAGATGGTAAAGGAGAAGCGTAAGAAGAAGTGCTCCGTATTATTTTCATATGGATATCGTTGTAACATGTTTCCATTCATACATACACATACGGTGATGGACGAGAAAAGAAAGGCTGCGGCAACAAATACAAAATGCCAAGATTTTTAAGAGAGATAGATCAGTAGATCAGATCACGTCTCCTGCACACTCTACATTATTATAAGCACAACCTAAGGCTGCGGTAACAAATACGAAATGCCAAGATTTTTAAGAGAGATAGATCAGTAGATCAGATCACGTCTCCTGCACACTCTACATTATTATAAGCACAACCACCAACCGACCGCTGTTGTTGCTGCTGCTGCTGTTATGTGTTACGTTGTTAATGTGCTTTTATGGATGGATGGGATGAAATATGATAAATTGTCATATTTTTTTTACCTTTCGTTATTCTCTGAGCGAAGCATAGCTAAAATGCTTTTCCCCACTTTCTTCTCTTCTCCTTTTTCTTACTGCAGCAGCGATGACTGTAAATGTCATGAATTCTCATACTGCTGCTGCTGCGGTCCGTGATGGATTCCTCTGTGCACATTTAAACGTGCCATTTTCTAATTTTGGGTTTATGATCGACGCATGAGATATTACGATTAATTCTTTGAGACTTATGAAAAGTGTGCATTAGATATTCATTCCAAGTAAAAGTAGTATATGCATGTGCTTTATTCTATAAGCAAGGAGTTGGTATAGGGCGGTCATTCGTGACTGATCTACTGATCGCATTGCAGATGAAAGTATGGTTGTATTCTTATCTAATATATTTTTTACTTTGCAACCAAATAAGAAGAATGCGGTTGGAACAAATTTATAAAAATTAAAATGAACACACTTGAAGTATGGAGAAAAAAATATATTTTATTGTAGTACAGCCACTATACCACCAAGAATGTAGTAGAAAGGGTTATTTTTTGTGATCGACCAGCAAATTCATGTCGTTCTCATCATACCTGGGAGCTAATGACATGATGGATGATAGATGATGATGAAGATTGGATAAATACTGATTTCTAAAAGTATATTCATAAAAGATCACTCATCATCAAGTATTATATTATAGAGTTGGGTGAAATATAACAATAATGCGCTGTTACATTGAGCTAAAATGCTTTAAATATTATATACGCAAAAGATTCCCTTTTTAACGGCCTGAGCTGTCTTTTTAGAGCTGCTCTAATCTTCTTCAGTTTATTCCAACATTCAACTCATCTACTCGCATCCTTTATTAAATGGCAGGGCATCTTGTAGTGATCTGAAATGCCATAGAGGTCTCCGCTACACCAGTTTCGCAGGCATGGGGCCATAAAAGCATTATTAAAAGTGTACAAGAGGTTAATAGAAGAGCACAGCGAGAAAGAAAAGGGAGATCAAATTGTGGATTACCCAGAAATCTGATTTGAATTAGAAATAGATTATAAAAAGTTGGGAAATCGTTTATCACCCAGTTGACAAGTTGCAAAGTCGCTTGCGCACAATTACTTACCTGAGAAAAGATCTCCTCAGATAGACGCATGAATGGTAACTGGTAACACGAGCAATCATCAAATCATATTATCAGACTTTTGCATCAACTATTGGACTTTTTTTTATACACAGACAAAAGATTAGGAGCCTCAGCTTTCCTGCAGCTACTAATAATCATACTAACGTACTGTATTTGTATTATCAATTATGCAGCTTTGAATTCTCCTCACCTCACCCCATTTACTGTGCTGATACGCAATTCATAAAAAAATTGAGTGGCACATTTGATGGCTTTGATCAATCATTCATTATTAAAATTGTATACAGGAACAAAAATGGAAGAGCGTTTCGGCTCGGTAAAAAACATCTAATATTCATACGATTATGAAGTATTGATAATTAATTACTACCAAAGTTTAATCTGTCATATTTTTTACCGCCTTTTAACAGGTTTTTCCGCTTTTCTGTAATGAAACTCGATCGTTTTGGCACGCTTTGTTTCCGGAAATTTTTTCCTACAAATGTCATATTATGCGGCCTTTTCAAATCCCTCGTAATAATAATACATGCAATGTAGCGACAGTAATTCACCTTGAAAAAAGTAATTAATCAAAACTCCCATAAACAAATATCGTATCCAATTATTTATCTTCTTTTTTTTCAACAAATGTCGGTCATGTCTTGTCTCTGGGGTTTTGTTGGTGGTGCTGCTGCTCTATTCTTTGTGTGTATTATTCCGAAAGTGAAAACAGTTTTTCCCATGAATGTCCGCAACCAGTAAATCATTGCAACTTGTCAAATAATCCCATTCTTCATAAAACTGTAACATAAACTATCTTATTCAAATATAATAATTATTATTGTCACCATTCGCGTACGTGAACTGGAATCTTTACTCCTCATCATCATCATCACCCCAATGAATAGTGTGCGTGTAGATTAAAATTCAGCAAAATGTGGCTGCTTATTTCATCCAGGTAATACTAGAACTTTTAATCATTTATTCCGTGTGTGTTTTATCTTGAGCATCAACAGTGGGGCTTTATTGTCATCAGTCACCACCAGTCTTTTCTCTTATTATATAAAAAAATCTATCTTTCCAGTTTCGTCTCCTCTTTAGACCAATGTTGATATACAAGGGCAAGTAAGAGAATAGAAATTTTAAAAACTTTTTTCAAAAAATGCACAAGCTTTTAGTAATGTTCGATATAGATAAGTGGATGTAGAAAAAATATACAATAATGTGATGATTTCTTATGTAAACTGTACTAATGCACTTAATAAGTTTCTCGTTTTCTGTTTGACCTATAGCCTATACGTTGATGATGACGGCAACCATTGAATTGTACACGTATTATTTAAAAAAAGTCCTCATCGATTCCTCGACGTCCTGGCGCAAAGTCTTTGCTCAAGTATAGCACAAACATTTCAACCCATCTTTGATCATAAAGTAAGTTTATATGCTTAAACTAGTACCTATTTTATTATGCTGTTGCTCTGTTATGAGGTTACTTGGAATAATTTTATATAGAGGCAAGAACAAGCCAGAGAGAGACAAAAAAAAGAAAAAAAGACAGACGAAAAAAATGTAGAAAAAAGAACATTTGACAAATCCAGATTTGCCGGAGTGATAGATTACTCCTTTTAGAATGGCTGATGCCACGCTCTCAACATTCTTTTACTACCGAACCCTCCTTTCTTTTTACTTTGTCCATACACACATAAATCTCCAAACTGTCGTCCACCGCCCTTAACTCAAAAGAGAGAACTTGAAAATACTTTTTAAAAAATTTCCCTTTGCCATACTTGCCTTGCGCTATCTGTTTTTAAATAAAAATTTATAAACTGTCTTTTTTTCTCTTCTTGTTGTCTCTTCTCTGCTTGTATGGATATGGTGACTAGTTTTTTTGCTCTTCTTCTCGTGTACATGGTCGCTTGTCTGTGCTCTACAATCCCACATCCAACTCATCCATTGTTCCATATCGTTCAACTTGGAAGGAGAAAGATGCAAATGCATCTTTTATTCCCTGTATGGATATCAAACCAATGGAGAACATACACACTGGTAATAATACTTATTCTACAACCTCCCTGCATTATAATATTACACAATGAACATGTGTGGATCATATATCATGTTCGCGGCATATGCGTAAAACAAGTCAGAGAGAGAGAGAGTAAATAAGGAAGCCAAGCCAGAGGTATAGAGAATGAACCGAGGTCCCGTTGACAGTCGACTTGAAGATTTTTTATGGGTTTTTGATTTCACTCCCGTTCTAGCCCCTTTACCACAACGACAAAATTCTCAACATTGTTCTTTACTCGATTGTACAATTGGGACAATGATGATGGCTGACAGGAGATACAGCAACACGGCACAGAAGTTGGCTGGCTTGTTAAAAATGCCAAGCCTTGATTTGTTTTAAAAAAGGATTTATTTATTAGGAGCATTACTCCTCCGTTAGGCTGCTGTCGTCGCCGGCCGGATATAGAGGAGATACTCTTTGATGATAGCATTTTTTATTTTCAATTGCTTGTTTTAAATCAAATGTTGTTATCTTTCTCAAAAAAATCTGTAAAACTGGACAAGAATTTTTTTGCTGTTTGAATTTACTAAAATTTGTTTTTAAAATGTAAAATGTAGGAAAGTACAAAAAAACGTATTGGAACAGCGAGGTCATTTAAAATTGTATTGAAAAAGTAAACATGTTTCTCTTTTAAATTTAACAGCAGTTGATGCACGTTTCTGGAAAATATTGAAAATTTGGCTTGTTTCCAGCAGCAGAATAGGGATGAATCTCCATTTAAACTAAATAGCCGTCCAGAATCCTGGAAAAATACAAAAAAGTATCCAATCAAGTCAAAGTATAATTATCATGCTGAAAAATACTGAAACACTAAAGCGTGGTTTGTCTGAGACTGAGAAATTAGATGGCGATGGCGACTCGCCAAAGACCATGAACTGTCACTTAAACATCAGTTAATGTCTATAGAACATGTGCAAACAGAATGCTATTCCTGCAAATCTTTTTTTGTTGTCCAGCTGGTTTATTGGTAATTTATGGTTAGTGAAACGAGTAATGTGTAATCAGATTAATGATAAATACATGCACAACAAAATGCAAAATGCCTCTCTAGCGCACCATTTTTGCAATGACAGCATCATTTGTCTACAAAGTTTTGAATTTAAAGTAATGCATTAGCCATTTTTGGGTATGGCTCAATTTTACTCGAAACCTTGAATTATTGAATCTAATGCTCAAGATACGAAACTGATGACGACATTTTCTACTGAAAGCATGAAAGGGATTTGTGTGGCTCATGCTCAGAGCAGGAGGTACAATAAATGCTCTGCTTACACAGTTTCCAAACAATACAAAAATGTATCATATAAATACAATGTCAATTTGTAGGCTACTGCTCACTCCTTCACGACTTGAATAATCTTATCCAAGTAGTTAT
>JAANSP010002296.1:0-13113 GCA_036850745.1 Homidia socia | reverse complement strand
AATAAGCTGGGGAGAATATAAAGAGAAACAATGTAGCAATCTGCTGCTGCTGGATACACCGCAACTATAAATATTATCATGGCTTATCATTAAACATGCCGCACAGGCACACATCACTTTTTAGCGGCGAGATAGAGAAAAAAGTTTTTTTTCTTTAGAGATTTTTACGACACATTAAATTCCCATTGAGAGCACCCCTTTATAATTCTCGTTATTGCCGAAGGTAATTCCTCTTGTAACTGTACTCTCTGCTCTGATATGAAAACTGTAATCGCTCTCTTGCCATTTTCGGATTGCCTACGGTCGTTACGCGGATTTTTTTAGTAGCAAATAAGAATATAATGATGGATTGGTAGAGTTTTTTAGAGATGCTTTTGAGGCCATCTCTTAAAGTGCAAAAAACGCACAAAACTTTTTTTGCAATTTTTCTATCAACATAATAATGCAATTATTAATATTACTAGTATTTTGCACCAAAAAAAATTGGCAGCGTGCTAAGCATTTTGTCTTAAGTACAAGAGCCCGGTCTGACCGTCCTTATCGACAGGGCTTTCCAAAAAAAGTAGTCCAGTAACTTGGGTGAATTACTGGGAATTAAGTTTTTGGCAAATGGAGAGGGAGAAGCAGTGAGTGAGTGACTCTGGCCTATTAAAAAAATTGTAATGCTTTTTATTATCATCATCATCATGTTTTCCTGTTGACTCGTTTGTCTTGCTTTGTGTCTGACTCTTGGAAACTTTCCATAAAATGCAACAATGGAAATAATTAAGACGAAAGTTTGCTGCTTAAATTAAGACACGGACTTGGTATTAATTGCTACTTTATGCTCAATGTCAGCTTCAAAAACAATGAATTAAATGCATTGCATTTTACACAGATGCCGATACACAAAACACCAACCCAACCTTAAATCTCTCTTCCTGCAGTACATTGATTGGCTTGAAATTTTTTTTACGGCGTGACAATTTTAAAGTTTGTACATAAAATTGCTTAATAATGGATGAACATGGAGATAATTTAGCTGAAAGAAAGAAGAGAAATGGAAACAAAATTCATACACGGACAGAGCAGAGTAGAAGCAACATTCAACATTCATGTTTGTCATCGATCGGGGAAAGGAGAGGGAGGGAGTGGAGTAGACAAACAAGATAATATTTCATTCCTCCCATCTATCCACTCGAGACAAGGAAAACTTGAGGAGATAATAATTTATCCATTTCTTGTGTGCTACTGCTGCTGCTAGCAAGGTCATTAGTGGCTGTCAACAACAAAATGAAATAGTCCGACTTGAACAAGCAGCACAAGAATAGCCAAAGCCACCCGGACGTCTACTTACTCCATGTCTTGTGCTCTCGCTCTTCCTTCCTTTTCTCGAGAAAACAAGCTCTTTACAATGTCAACAGTGAAGAAACCCTGAATGTCCGAGGAAAAAGCTTGCCATTTTTTATCCTTGTATGTTTTTTCGTCGGCGGCTGTCTTAAGCTTCCTGTGATGACGAGAAAGTAAAGCCAGTAGCATTTAGGGGACATGAATGAAGCATAATATTTATTTCGGGTATGACAGTTGTTTTTTTTTCTTCTTTTTGTAAACAGGGAAACGGAAAAGTGCTGTGGAGCTCCTGGAAGAAAGCAAGGCGCACTACGTAAAGTCGGAGAAAGTGTTGGACGCGAAGCAGGAGCTGAAGAACGCGGATCACTTGCACGTGCGCTCTCCGACACTGGACGTGTCCACAATGCTCCGTTCCCCGGCACCGCCAATAATAAACGGGGGAGGGCCCTTTCCCTTTGCCATGTGCTTAACATGTCCCCCTTATCCCCACCAGCATTTTGAACACTTTGACCACTACCAGCTGCACAACAATGCCCACAATCACCACCTCTCCCAAGGAAGTCTCCATCACCAGCAGCAGCACCAACATCACCATCATCATTTGAACACAAGCGGCACGTCCGGTGGAGGGGGAAATAGCAGTGGACCTCCCTCCGTGGAATCTGGAGGTACAGCAAGCACTGGCTCTACCGGAGGTGGTGGTGGCGTCACAGCTATAACCACGCTGGGTCGGAGTACCAGCAGCAAGCATCACCACCACCATGGCCACCATCATCATGGCGGTGGAGGGGGAGGAAGCAGTAGTCATCATCATCACCACTCCTCCTCCCACCACCACGGCACAAAAAGTCATCGAAGCAGCAGCACGGGAAGTGCAGGGAGCACCAGGCACCTGCAGGAAAACGCCACAACCACCATCTACATCGACCCCATAAATATTAGCGGCAGTAGCAGTCATTTAAAAACAAATACAATCAGGAGGTCCTCCAAAAGTCGGAGTATCCAGCCCCCGCAAAGTCTGCTAATGTCCAGCAGCTCCTCAAAGCAGCTTCAAATTAGTCAGTTGAAAAGGGACAGCAGCAGCAGCGCTGTTTTGGCTAGCTTTCTGCCGGGAATGTCATTTACACTGCCCGCTCAACACAAGCAGCAGAGTTCCTCCTCCCAGCAACTCCATCACCATCTTCATCATCATCACCACCATCATCACAATCCTCCCTCGCATCATCACCAACTTTTGCAGCTTCAGCAGCAGCAGCAGGCACTCGCGTCGTTAAGTGCCAGTGGAAATTTGTCTCTGCCGCCAGCTGCTGCTGCTTCCGCAACAGCAGCAGCAGCAACGACTACTGCTGCTGCTGTGTCATCGACAAACG
The DNA here is from genome assembly GCA_036850745.1 of Homidia socia. NCBI lineage: Eukaryota > Metazoa > Arthropoda > Collembola > Entomobryomorpha > Entomobryidae > Homidia > Homidia socia. The sequence goes on along the minus strand of JAANSP010002296.1, from coordinate 10,414 downwards.
GAGTGAGAAGTAGCAGTACCAGCACCAGCGGTACAGCCAATTCCTCTTCTGGAGGGGGAGGAGGCGGTGGTGGTGGAGGCGCAAACACCGTTCCCATCTCTATCTTGGAAAAGCGTTCATCCTCATCCTCTTCGGGAACTGGTGGTGCTGTGAAAAGCAGCAGCATCCTCAGCAACAACTCCAACCTGTCCTCGTCTGCTCACAAGAATAACTGCTCCAACAGCAGCAATGCGAATGTCGTTAAAACGGGTAATCATGGTAAGTGTACATTTTTTTCTTTCTCTCGCTTGTTCAATCCGCTCAGGTTACGCATGTAAATAAATGTGAGCCGTTTAGTGGATTAAAAGATAAAAGAAGCGAAATTGGATTTTGGGATGGTGACACACGCATGGATAGACACGTGTTGTTATAGCCCGCATTCTGCTGCTGCTGCTCTGGCAGATAAAAAAACACAATAAATATAAAAAGCGATGATGATGAGACGACGATGATAATTATGTATAGCAGCTTGCTAGGAAAAAGGTAGACACATTTTTTGGAATGGGTAAATTAAATGAGCAACGCCACCACCACCACCACCAGCAAATCAAGTTTTGACTCAAGTCTTTTCTGCTGAAACAAAACTTTTCATGAGCGAATTCTCCAACTCTATTTTTGTGCGTTACACAACAAACTCATTCCCTGTTACTGTTACTATGTTGAGTAGTTGCAGAGATGAGGCAATTGAGCAGCTGTACCCATATCAAGTCGTATGGAAAGTATTTAGTCTAGTCTCTGCTCTGCTGAAACAAAACTTTTCATGAGCGAATTCTCCAACTCTATTTTTGTGCGTTACACAACAAACTCATTCCCTGTTACTGCTACTCTGTTGAGTAGTTGCAGAGATGAGGCAATTGAGCAGCTGTACCCATATCAAGTCGTATGGAAAGTATTGTCAAACAAAAAAAACTTAACAAAATTACAAGGAAAAAAAGTACATCAGGTAAACAGAGAAAAAAGTTATATTTGTCTGCTTTTTTTGTAATTTACTTTTTTTCCTCTCAAGTATTCACATAACATCAATATTTAATTAACACGTGAATGAAAAGCGTGTGTGTGTGTGTTTGCAAGTAAAAAAAGTACAGCAGGTAAACAGAGAAAAAAGTTATATTTGTCTGCTTTTTTTCTAATTTACTTTTTTTCCTCTCTAGTATTCACATAACATCAATATTTAATTAACACGTGAATGAAAAGCGTGTGTCTGTGTGTTTTTAAGGGAAAAGGAGAACATGAATATTAGAGCGAAATGAACTCACACATGCGATAAGAATATCAGATAGGCATTCGTAATTTTGCTCGTGTCAGAAACAAGTGAATTTATTAACAGAGAGAGAGAGAGAGAGAAATGTATATTTTTTCTAAGTATGCCTTGTTAGCTAATCCAATATGGAGAAAATGAACTTGAAAGTTGCGAGAGCCAGCTGCTGGAGGGAATTAAGGAGAAGAGGAATAATAAAATAAAGAAAGTTGAGAATAGGCCGTAGCAGTCAAGTTTATTATAGGCAAATGATCAATAATGTACAATAGCAGCATATACGGAGAGAAGAAAGAAAGAGAGAGATGAATATTTGCTTACAATTTTCCAAGAGAAAGTGTGTGAAGTACAAGAGCCTCGGGAAGGGGAAAAGGTGAAAGTAAACAAGAAAGAAAAGATGAGGACATGGGCAGTGTAAAAAAAGAAAGTTGGGGTAGAGAAATATTTTTTCTTTCTTTGTGTTTTCGGCTGAGCTTGCTCGTATATTATGCAACTCTGCTTATTTGCTTACAATTTTCCAAGAGAAAGTGTGTAAAGTACAAGAGCCTCGGGAAGGGGAAAAGGTGAAAGTAAACAAAAATAGAAAGAAAAGAGGAGGACATGGGCAGTGTAAAAAAAAGAAAAAAGTTGAGATCGAGAAATATTTTTTTTCTTTGTGTTTTCTGCTGAGCTTGCTCGTATATTATGCAACTCTGCTAAAAATAGTGCCTACTTATTTCTATACTGCATCTCTGATCATCATGGTCAGTTACTCAACCACAACAAGAACAACTACAAACTTTCTCCAATTTCATCCAAAGTATTATCCTGACATGATCATCTTCTGGGGGGAAATTCTATAGCGTGCTCGCCGCCGGAAGGGAAAATGATATGTGATGTGAAAAATAAGAAATAAAATGTCGGCTTCGACATTTAATATGATTTGTGGTGAAGCGGGTAGGTGAAATGAAATGCACAACAAACAGGAAAGAAGAAGCTTAGAGTAAAGTGGCATTTAAAAAATATTGCGAATTAAACAAACCTTTTATTTTACAAGGGATGGGATTTACAACGCTACGCTTTTTTGTACGCACTTGGATTATAGCAGCACCAAAATGAAAAAAAGGTTAGCTTTCTTGTTTCCGTCGGCAAAAGAAGCGGTGGAGAGAAAGAAAGGGGGGAAATGATGATGATGATTATGGCTGTCTTTATTACAAAAAAAAGTTTTCTCATTAGAGCAGAAGCAGAGAGCTAGGAGTTGCAGCACAATGATTATTGTTCCCTCGCCGAGTCACAAGACAAGACGGTTAAAAAAGCCAGATAAAAATGTAATTTTGGTTTTAAGCTGTACCTCTGTAACTTTTTTGTTTTAAATAAAAAAAGCGGAGAGTTTATTTTTAAACACAGACATAATCCCCAATTCAAAGGCGCACAAAAATAGACGGATTTCTTAGGTAGATTTACAGAAATAAAAGTACATAGTCTCTTTATTTTAAAACGAGAGAAAAAAAAAATTATTTTTTCAATGAAATCAGAAGAAAGGAGCAGAAAGTGGAAATCTTTTTGAAGCGCCTTATTTAGGCATTTACTCTAAATGACGCAATTTATTTCTGCGGCTGAATACTGCCTCTTTGATGATGACAATTTCCCATAAAATAACCTGTACATCCGCCTCCTACCATTCTTTAAAACAGCTCAAAAGAAACCAAATGCTCGACTTTTAGGTTGAAATCAATAACATGTGGTGTGTGGCAAGATGAGATGAAGATATCAAATCAAAATCACTCCACTTTATTATTTGAGCTACAACTCTGAAAAAAATCACTAGCTTTTGTTGAGAATAGGAAAATGTTCAACTTGAAGATAGTCGTGACTCTTTTAAAGGTATTGTGATGATAATCACTTGTGTAGGATTTCCTTTGATTTATTATTTCTATAAAGCACAAAAAACCTACAAGTACGTGGGTTTTGCATGTGAAATGGCAAGAAAAAAGAATTCGTGTCATGACTCATGAGACAAAAAGTCAGTCGAGGATCAGCAGACCGTGACCTTTAACCGCATACCAACACATGGTGGGGACCTGCACAAGAAGATGTAGTATTGCTTATCTATCAATCTTGAAAAAAACATGCACAAAATTGTGTGTACTTTCTCTTCCTTTCAATAATTCCATTTTTTTACCTGCTCAAAAAATCTGCTGTTATTTCGACTTTTGATTTGCTCATCATAAAAATAAGTTGTGATTAACTTGAAAAGATGGTGCCATTTTTTGTGGTTTTTTTTCGTTTTACTGCACTTGAGTGACAAAAATAGTCAAGAAAAAAATTTATGAGCTAGAAAAAAGTTGAGAATTTTTATAACTGTCAACCGTTGAAACGGTAACTTTATTACTACTAGTACAGCTTTATTGAGAAAAAGGTATCTGCTCTTTTTCTCTTGCTCTTGCAAAGTTGAAAACCTGAAATGATTACACAGCGATTACGCCACCAGCAGCTTGAGGAACACATTTGCCAAAAAAATGTTTGACATGGCTTTAAAGGTAGAATAAGAGGTGCTGCTTCTGCAAGCAGCTTCTTTGAAAGCCGTGAGAACAGCATTTTTTAATGTTTGGCCAAGCACAGTAATTTAATTGTTTTTACAGCTTTTGAGGTGCTGCATCTGCATTATCCTTCTAGCAGCTTCTTTGAAAGCCGTGAGAACAGCATTTTTTAATGTTTGGCCAAGCACAGTAATTTAATTGTTTTTACAGCTTTGTTGTATCTGCTGCGCGCATCTTATCTGCGAATCTGCAGCTTTTGTTGCGTTGCGTCATATACACTTTTTTAGAGTCAAGTGGACAATCAAGTTCCCTTTTACGGGAGACTGGTCCACAATATATCATATTACTAAATAAAGTTAACCCTTTTTCTATGTCTATAAATTATTTCACTTCTGCGAAAAAAAATATTCCACTCATTTTCCACCACCTTTAAATAATTCCAATCGCATAGCTGTTGGTCCTTTTACAAGCTCGCCTTTTAAGCGAAATGGACTAAACTAAATAAAACAAGAAAAAAAAGATAAATGGATTGGATTACAGCTAGAAAAAGACGAAAAGATTGCGACAAAACTATTTATTACTTCTTAGTGGAGGTAGGCGTGTTAGTAATGCGTTGCTTGAAAATCCATCCTTTTTCAGGTACAGATTGTAATCTCAAGTGAGGTCAGGACAAGACAATATAAGCCGTTTAGAATAAAATAAAAATAAAATAAAAACTCTGACCATTTCATTTTAATTTACTTTGCATAATTTTTCTCAATGCGCAGGCAAACAAAAGATTTGATCACATTTTCGTCTTTGTTCAGTCATCAGAAGTGAAATGAGATACGGCCAAATATTTCTTGCACGTCATATTGCTGATTTTGGTAATGGGCATATATTTGCCGATGGCAAAAAGAAGAACAAGATGAAACATGACAGGTTTCTTTTTTTTCTTGCCAATCTTCCTTTTGTTTTGTTGTAATGCGTTATTTATGGTTTAAGCATCCCCAACAGTGCTTATCAATTAGAAGGACGAATTATTTGAAAGTTTTTTCTGCTGACCTTAACTATCTTTTAAGCCATGAAAAAACGGGAGGAGGACATTGACTTTTTTATATTTATTTTCATGTAAAATATCTCTCCACCTTGTTTATTCGGAGCAGCTCAAGCACAAGCACAAATAAAATGACATTTACCGACAGTAAAGCCCGCACAGGAAATGCGTAAAATTAATGCGCTCTCTTTTCATTATTATTCCAGTTTGCATTAATAACACAAAAGGTTGTACATGTATCATCGTGATGTATCGCACGCATGCATGTAGAGGAAGGTAATGTAATTTTAATGAGGGCTCCGAGTAGTACATTTTGCTTGTTTGCCCATCACCCTCACTCTACATCACTTCCGGTGAGCAAAAACCAGACAAAAAACAGCCATCATCCATCATGTTCTCTTGTCGTTGTTTGTCCAACAAAAAGCTCGTTTTACCAAAAGAGTATCCAAAAAAGTTGAAAAGAACGGCTCATCCCTTCCCTTGTCACCGTTCAGCAGCACGGAACTGTAATTGTAGAGGATGAAAAATTAATGCGATTTAAAGTGCGTTGCTGCTGCTGCACATGCACGCGGAAGTTTTGACTTCCGGTTAAGTGTTTTTTGCTGGGCTGCGATACTATGATACGCTGTCCATTAAAAAAAGAACAATGCAAATAAATAGGAAATGAGTTTGCAAAAATGAGAAATGTTTTTTACAAAATGGTTTTTTTATATTTTACAATAGGAGGAGTGGGTCATCATCGAGAACGCAACTTGCAGGATGATAGTCCTCCACCGCTGCCGCCAAAAAGTCCTCGGATAACGTCAACAACAACGACAATTTCCTCTAAGCCAGCCCGACCTCATGACTTTCCTCAACAGCTCCAACTTCAGGTGGTTGACCCATCCCTGGAGTCAGCAGCAGCTGCGGCGGCGTCGGTGGCAGCGTCGAAGGCAAACAACAGCAGTGGCAGCAACAATGCTGTACCACCTCCCCCTCCCCGACGGCATTCTAACAGCCAGAAAGAGCAGCAGCAAAGTCAGTCTCAAGCAAAGTATTTACGACTGCTTCAGGAACAGCAAAACTCTTCCGCTTCGGCCGGTACAAAGTTACCACCGCACTCGATAATCGATCCCACCCAGTCAATGACACTTCCTTCTCCTATCCTGCCTCCCACGCCACCGCCGGACGCACAGGTTATGGAGTCGCCCATGTCGGACAGTGGTCTAGCAAACTCAGTCTCAAGCAAAGTATTTACGACTGCTTCAGGAACAGCAAAACTCTTCCGCTTCGGCCGGTACAAAATTACCACCACACTCGATAATCGATCCCACCCAGTCAATGACACTTCCTTCTCCTATCCTGCCTCCAACGCCACCGCCGGACGCACAGGTGATGGAGTCGCCAATGTCGGACAGTGGTCCAATTATCAGCCCACCTCCCGCATTTTCCACACCGGTAACTCCAATGGTGGATAGGCAAAATTCGACAACTTCGGATAAGTCGGGTGGAGGGATAATGACAAGTCAATCTTCTCAAGGTGCTTCCAACAAACAACTTGAGTGCAACCGCCAGCGGCACCAGACTTCGGAGTCTTAGTCAGTCCACAAGTCATTACCACAACATTACCGGCTTCTCGTTAGCTCCCAGCATTTCCACAACTTCCGGTGGTGGTGGTGGAGGAGTTTCCTCTGGAGGAGCTCAAATTATATCTTCAGCGGCGAAATCCCATGCACACCCGCATCATCATCACCATTACCACGTGCCCCTCTCCGGCACAGTTTCAATGTCTGCAATATCAGCAGTAAGTGGCGGAGGAGGAGGAGGTGGTGGTGCTGGCAGCGGCGCAGGTGGAAGAAACAGCGCAAGCGCCACCTCTGTCGCCGCAAGAAACAATAAGTCCATTCCCGATCTATCCACCTCTGCCGAAGTATCCACCTCTTTTACAGCGCGAGTGCAACCTCTGTCGCCGCAAGAAACAATAAATCCATTCCCGACCTATCCACCTCTGCCGAAGTATCCACCTCTCTGAGATACTCCCCATTGTCCAGATCTCGTTCAAATTCCAGTCCAATGTCACCCGCAGAAGAGTCCATGCCCGCCACAAGCCCTGAGGACGACGACGACGACGAGAATGAGGAGGACGACGACCAAGACGAGGATCCAACAAGTTCCTCCTTGGCAGACAACGGGCACGACGGGGATGACGACTGCAGCGAAAAGGGCCAGAGCAGTTCCATCTCACCAAAACTGCTCGCTTCCATCACCTCTTCCAACACGCTGATCACAGCCACCTCTGGAGGAGGAATTAAGCAGAGACGTAATAGCGCCAAGGTTTACAGCTCCACCACCCACAACCACCACTACCACCACATTCCTCCATCAGCTCAGCAGCAGCAGCAGCAAATTAGCAGCTCCACCACCCCAGCCAAATCAACCTTGATCCCGAAATCAGTCACGGAAAACTTTCTGTACAAAGTTGCGACCAGCACGTCCGCCACAGTTTCCTCCTCCGGTGGAGCGGACAAGATTGCCACAACCACAGCAGATATTAGTCAGCAGACAAAGGCTAAAAACTCTGGGGAAGGTAAGAAGAAGCACACAAGATTAGCTACTAATTTAATGGATGGGCTGCTCAATAATTAAAGCTGTTGTAAAAAAAAGCTGCCGCCACCATGAGCTCTCAACCACGACATGTGAGTGAAGGCTGAGACATGGAGAGAGTCAACTTGTCAATTTTACATGACTTACGATAATGATGATCAGCAGCGGCAAGAGTTAAATTTAGAAAAAAGAGTGGAGGAGCATGTGACGCAAGCACGAGTTGCATGGAAGAATTGAATTGGGAAAAGATGTATTCATGCAGGCAGACGATAAAGCATTATTATTAGTTGAGTGAGTGAGAGAGAAATTAAATTTGGCAGGGGGAGGGGGAGGAGGAGAAATTGACGGTGAGGGAATCTCCCTCCTGCTATGCTGCCGCTGCTGCTGATGCGAAACGCATGACGTCAGCAGAGAGAAAGAAGAAGAAATTAAATAAAATAAAAGTCATGTAAATAAATAAGCCATTTTGCAAGTGAGAGGAGACATGCCATGTGGGAATAATTTATAAACCGTAATTTCTTTAATTGTAGCGGGGAGGCTATAAATTGGAGGATTAACATGAATATTTAAATAAAGTTGCAAAATTTTATGGGGCCTTTGATGCATATTGTCTGAAAAATTGCTGAGGAAAACTTTTGAAATTTTCTAGAGACTAATTTAGGCAGGGCTATATTTCGAGTAAATACGGCATTTTATTTTTTCCTCCTTGTGTTGTCTGTCCCATCACACATCCACCTCTGATTCTCCTCCTTATTTGCCGAACAGCATTTATTTATAGAAAAAGAGAAAAGGCATATTTTTATATGAAAAAGTAAAAAGGGAATAAATGCATGAAAATAAGAAGAGGTGGAAGTGGAGCAGTTTGCATGTTTTTGCTTTCTCCTGCAACTCGATCACTTTCACCCGTGCTCACTCAATAATACATTGTTTCCTGGAACTTGGAAAAGGGCAAAGGGGGAAAGGAGAAAGTTATTGGTTTTCCTTGTAACATTTGGTCGGAGAAATTTCCTCCGCACACGCCATTACTTTCCGATGCTCACCTGTTCTTTTTTAAAAACTTTTTTGCTCTCCAGCAAGCAGCATCGCTTGGTCGGAGAAATTTCCTCCGCACACGCCATTACTTTCCGATGCTCACCTGTTCTTTTTAAAAACTTTTTTGCTCTCCAGCAAGCAGCATCGCTAAATTGAAGCTCTCTGCAAAATCTTTTTTAAAAAACAAGACAAAATTGACGTTTTTTATTGGTTTTGGGAATTTTCAGCCGCCCCTTCACCAGGTCGTCGACCTATCCTCCGCTCAAAATCCGATCTGAGTCACCGTTACGCCAAGGCCACGGAAAAAAGCGCGACGCTTGGTCATGGCTTCACATTAGTTCAAGTGGACATTGGACAGCCGCCTCCACCCTTGCCAATGCACAGTGTTTTGGGAATTTTCAGCCGCCCCTTCACCAGGTCGCCGACCTATCCTCCGCTCAAAATCTGATCTGAGTCACCGTTACGCCAAGGCCACAGAGAAGAGCGCGACGCTTGGTCATGGCTTTACTCTAGTTCAAGTGGACATTGGACTGCCCCCTCCACCCTTGCCTATGCACAGCTCCATTTCCACCACCGACTTTTCAAAAAATAATAACAACAGTGGGGGAGGTGCAGCAGCAACAGCGTATTCCTCGGGAGGAATCATGTCCTATAATTCTGGTACACTTCCAGCCAGTTACGGCAGAAGTCATCATCATCATCATCACCACCACCGTCACTCGCATCACATTTACCAAACGCCCAACGTTGGAGGTGGTGGAGGAGTAACAGCAACCAGCTCCTCCTCACAAACAATAAATCACTACCATACCCCTTATCATGGAGGGATTACATCAGCTGATGTACTTGGTGGTGGAGGGATTGGCAAGCGTGCTACAAAAAGTGCCAGTGATTTGGAACGCTTTTTTGACATGCTCGGGTTGGAAAACAACGCCACCTCCAACACAACCACCACATCAGCAGGTGCAGCCGTAGCAGCACCTGTTCTCCTCTCCGAACTCCAAAAGGAGGACCAGGCAAGGAGGAAAAGTGGAGGCAGTGAAAGTCCCGTCTTCTTTTCCAGCGTCAGCTCCGTCGACTCTGGACCCCGCAAAAGTGGAAGTGTGGACAGCGAGGACTCTCCCTTGGACGATAAGCTCGGATCAAGAACGGTTGGAGGATACGCAAAATTCGGACCTGCGGGTGGTCCCTCCATTATGGTGCAGCATGGAGAGCCTTCGATTGTCGAGAGGAACGCGAGGGTGATCAAGTGGCTGTTCAATTGCCTGCAAGGCGATGGACCGGAGGTGATCACTTTGTTTGCCTGGCTGTCCTTTCCAACATCAGCAGTACTATCATCATCCGCAGCACAACTCTCAGTATTACTATTACACAACAAGACGATAAGCGAGACGATAAGATAAGTCATGGAGCAGAGTAGAGTAGAGACTGGATGATCGATCAAGTTTAAAAGTATGCGTGGAGGGAAGGGCAGCTCAGGTAATTTTAGTGATAAGTTAATTTTTTTGTGTGTCCAGTTGTTTTCCAGCCACACGTAGAGGTTTTCCCATATTTCTACCAAAACCCAAATCAGTTGTTGCTTTAGACCAAGTTGATTTAAAAATCAAAGTTGCTTCCTCAATTAATTATTGATAATTTTAGTGCAATATGTCATTCTAATCTAATAAATTGTACATTTTCTAGAGAGTAGAAAGTAGATAGGGGTGGAGTGAGACGAGAGGACATTCAGTCGCAAAAAATATAATTAATTATTTAGCAGAAAAGGAGAGACCGGCTCATATTCAATTAAAGGCTGGAGGAGAAGCAAGGAATTTTGATGAAAAATTAAAAAAAATCATTTGAGACTTTTTACTCAAAACTGACAATAAGCTCATCAAACAACGTGTTTCTTATAAATTACCACTTTTAAAGAAGGAATCAAATCAAATATCTTGTTAATTACTACTACTT
>JAANSP010002295.1:0-13114 GCA_036850745.1 Homidia socia | reverse complement strand
TGAAAGCAAACTGAATAAATTTCAAAAGGGAAAGTTGTCAGTGATGGAAACGTTCATGGAAACTAGCCAGGGGAAAAGAAAACATCAGCAGCAGAATGATGACAATAATGTGCGTGGTTCTTCAGTAACTCCAGAAGACCATTTAAAAAGAAAAAGAATGTCAGAAAAAGTGCCCATCCACGATTTAGAAACAGAAGATGATTGTTTTCCTTTAACTGTGGAGGACTCAAGTGGATGTGATGGGAAGGGTTCACGTTTTATAAGACATTTTCAAGTTGACCTTCTCTCGCATTGTATATTTTGTCTGAGAAAAACCTCAACGAAATGTGACGTGACCTCAGCACCAATACTGGAGGGTCCAACCATACAAGTTGTTCCGAGAGATACACTGCTATGTTCCAAGCCGTCGACCTACCTGCCAACATTCAATCGCTGCTTCTCATATCTTGAAAGGACGAAATTCGGGAATGAAGATGAAAAATTTCTTGATGACATGTTGGGCCCAATTTCATTGAAGGATGGAAGCACGACGAATTTTTTGGACCTTCCCAGAATGTGTGAATTTTGTTCGGGGAACATAAAAACAGTTCACAGGTTATGTCACGATCTACAGCTCCAACTGAAAATACTGGAGAAGATTAATGAAGCTAAATACAACGGCAGCCACTGGCAATATCCTTCGAGGGCTGAGCAGTTTAAAAGTATTTTGAAAAAATCAAGTTTAGACTCTGGACTTGTTGCTGCTACTATAAACTTTTTGAATGCATTGGAAAAGGGAAAGGACTCAGTGCTCCACAGTGGTAAAATCGTAAAATTATTGCACCAAATATTTTTTATCAATTTACACCATACATCTTTCAAATGTATTAAATTTTTTTATATACCAGTAGACCGAGATCCATTACACGTTGAAGAACCAGAGAAGAATTTAATTTTGATTTCTGACTCGGCACCAAGTTCATTAGTCATGCCCAGCAGTAGTTGCATTTCTTCACCGTCGACACAGTTCCAGTTGGAAGCACAAAATGGTAATAATGAGCGTCAATTTCCATCTTTTAAAATATATTCTAATCTTTCATTATTATTTTTTATTTGGAATACACATTGTTCTGTTATTTTAATCTTAGAAATGAAATCCAAAGTGGGAGGGCCTTCAGTGACAAATTCTTCACAGGCTCCAAGTACTAGTAACGAACATGGTGAAGATTTTGTTGATGAGAACGATGAAGATGAATGTAACAATAGTGANTCTTAGAAATGAAATCCAAAGTGGGAGGGCCTTCAGTGACAAATTCTTCACAGGCTCCAAGTACTAGTAACGAACATGGTGAAGATTTTGTTGATGAGAACGATGAAGATGAATGTAACAATAGTGACATGAATGATCCTGATTACATCAAGTCTGAAGATGAATCTGGCGATTCCAATGCTGATGATGATGAATCTTGGAGTGGTGGTACCGTTAATCAAGACGGTCAAGGTCAACCCCAACAAGAGCCTTCCAGTACTGCTGAGACCAAGATTGTGCTCGTCTTAACTGGAAAACGAAGTAATAATGCTACCAAGTTTTCGAACAGTAGCAAAATCCAGACTGTCGTTAAGAGCCAAGCATCAAAAGCAGCAGAAAATGTTCAGGAAAATGCAGCGAAACAAAATCTGCTTACCGTCGACGTTCTTCCAAGAAATTCCAACTTCCTTTGTACAATTGAAGGGTGTGGTGTATTGTACAAAAAATGGGGGTTTCTGAGAGATCATCATGTTGATAAGCACAACGTCACGACCTACCCACAGAGCCTGTACAAATGTAAAGACTGCGACAAATCCTTCAGCTATCGTGATAACCTTGTTTCTCACAGACGGACAGCGCACGGTAAACTGCCCAAGAGTCAAGTACGCCAGTGTGACCTGTGCAAGATTAATGTTCCACTAAAAGGAATGTATGAACATGTTCGGGAACACATTGGAGAGGAATACGTAATCAAATGTCCCAAATCCTCAGTGTCTATACGCTTTTTCTAATATGTCTTCTCTTACGCTTCATTTAAGAACTGGTTCAAAAATGAGGCAGTGCAAAAAATTTGTTGGGCATCTCGAGGAATTCGTAAAAGCAAGTAACGTCTGTGAGGTTTGTGGGTACCTGGCACGAAACGTATACTCTCTTTATGGCCATCTGCATTCCGTTCATGAAAATCCAACAAAAAGTTTCAACTGTCCGATTGAAAACTGCCCCCAGCGGTTTACCATCAAACAAAGCGTTAAGCTTCACATTCCACAGCACGACATGCGTCGGAAATTTGAGACACAATTTTGCTGTGAATGCAGTAAATCCATGAAGCTTGACAAAATGGCAGCACATTTGAGGGATATTCATCAAACTCAGGAGGTGGTCAAGTGTAATCGATGCCCATTTTTATTTTCATCGAGGGAACAGCTTATTGAACATTTGTTTGAGCACCGACATGGTGACTTGGCGTGCGACATTTGCGGGGATCAAGTCAAGTTCCATAGGCATGTCCGATTACGTGAGCATTACCTGAACGAGCATAAGATTGGGAAGCAGTACATTTGTGAGCAGTGTGGATACAAGACTTGGAAAAAAGATCAAGTGACTAGGCATATGAAGGAAATGCATGGCAATGGTACATCTGGTGGTTCCACCACCACCAATAATAACAGTAAACAAAAACCTGAACTCAAGTGTGATGTCTGTGAAGGTGATGATAAGGTTTATAAATCCGAAAATTCTTTAAGGTATCATAAAATCAAGGAACATGGAGCAGAGCCGTTTGGCTGTAAATTCTGCTCGGAAACTTTTATCACCCGACATCAACAATACAAACATGAAATAGAACAGCATAAAGGCGAAGCACCGCGTGAGTACCTTTGTGACGTCGAGGACTGTGGAAAAAATTTCAAAACTAAAAAAGATCTACGTCAGCATGTTTCCGCAACACATTTGGGACAAAAACCCTTCTGTTGTGACCTTTGTGGAAAAGCTTTCCCTTATAATAGTTCACTAAAGACTCACAAAGACACTGTTCATTTTGCTCTGCGACCTTTTTGTTTGTGAAACGTGTGGGGAAAGTTTCTCTTGTAGCTCGGCATTACGCAACCACAACATGATTCACACAGGAGAAAGACCCTTTGCATGTGAGATTTGTGATCAGAGATTCCGTCATAGGGTGACCCTAAGGACTCATCTTGAAGCGCATCGCAAAAAGGGAGCAGCATTTAAACCTAATGGTCCAATGAAGCAAACCCGGAAAAGAGTTTCCAGGAAGAAAAATAACTAATCGATTAGCTATATAAGGCACCATTTGCTTATTTTGTAAACGCGGGTGGACGCGAAAGATTTGACACCATTTTTGAATGAATGTTTACTTGACTGTGAAAATTTACAAAGTGAAAACCTTCCCATTGCTGACTACCTTTTTAACGTAATTTTAGCTCAAAGAAAATATGGATATTGGAAGTATTTGAAATTATGCACCAATAAAAGAGTATTTTTAAATTAAGTTTTGATATTGATGATAATAGAATGTTTTGAATTAAAAATTTCAGATTTGTTGAAAAATGTATTTGTTTTTGTTGCCATGATACTTTTTTAGCCTTTTTAGACACTCTAATAACATGTGCAAATCCACGGATTCAAACAATTCTCAGTAACGTATGCCAGTACTGTGTCTGAATATTGAATAAACAAAGGATGTATTTTGGGTTTTTCTACTTTAGTTTCCTTTTGAATAATTATTGCTTTTGATCAGTCTTGAAGGAGAAAACATTTTTTAAAGCTAAGGGAACTAATAAAATTTGGAGAGAGGAATAATCATTATTCATTATTTTATGCTATTCTATTCCTTGACTCGTAAAAAAATTAAATAAGATAGGCTACCGTCCGTCAGTAGCGTCGTTACAGAACGTAAACTATTTTCTGGTTCGTTGCTTTTAGAAAATGTCCACAAACAAGTGTACCAGACGCGTCTGCATTAAGCACCAATATCGCAATAAAATTACGTATTTTGATAAAAGTTATGGTGAAGATGAAGATATTAAAAAGACTGTTTTCATTAAAAGCAAATGCTTTTTCTCCTGTTGATGTATTTTTTGAAAGTTGACTAAAAAGAGTCAAAATTATAAATTGTGAATACCCCAAACTATTCTGCTTCTTCTAAAAATACCTTCCGTATTGCAAAGATTTATAGGCTAATATGGGTAGAAAAAGACTTGTCAAAATTGGTTTTTGAAAATACGTTTCTTCTAATCTCCTACGCTTCTTCGGTGACAAATTACCTATTTTACAAAAAAGCTACATGATTTTCATGTTTTGTATCGGAGAGTTATGGAAATCAGTGAAAATTCCAAAGGTTAGGTGAACATCTAAATCTAAACCCTGAAATATTTTTAACCGTTTGGCGTTTTTCTTAATTTTTTTAAAAAATTGTACGAAACTATTCTGTAATTCTTATCTCCTAGCACACTACAGGCGTATTTATTCTGAGCATAACGCCACCTTAACCTATAAATATTTTTTTTGCAAACTGGATCACCTCTAAAAATAAAGCAAAAGTTATTTCTTTCCCCATTCGAATATTTTTGTCCGTCATGGAAGCAAACATCATGGCATGGCCTTCCCTTAGATTATTTACTGATACTCACAAGCTGATTTGGCGTTTCTTTTATTACTCGCCTGTCTTAAATTTTAAAGTGTGACCAAATAATTGTCAGTGACCCGAGCAAAATGACGGAAAGTGTTTGAAATTTTCCAAGATTCGTGATAATACTTACTGTGGCTGAGTGAACGAATAAAATGTATTTTTGTATTGTGTAGAGTAGGAATACGTTGAGATTGGCTGCAAAGCAGCAACGTATTAGGAATTATGTAGATGTATTTTCTTGTTCTAGATCATTCTAGAACATAAATTGTATGTATTATAGTTTCGTAAGTCATGTTTGGAAAAACGTTTTTTGTAAGCTAGTATGGACAGAAGCACTCGAGAAGAAGGAAAGTAGTAGTAGTAGACTGCGTGGAGTTGTTGTAAATTATTATTATTCTCGTTTTTGTTGAGAAGTTGAGAGGAGTGTCTTCTGTCTGTAGTGGGCTACTGGGAAGAATTAAAGTTTGAAAGTTTTAAATTAATTGTTAATGTTAATTGGATTCAGTTTGTACTGACCAATATTTTAAAGTACCGTTAATAAATTATATTTTAAAGTTAATAAAAGTGTGAAAATTCTCCCGTTATTTTTCTTCTTACGAACATTTAGTGACCGATTGATTTTGGTGTTGCAACGGGAGCATAACAGCTACGACCTCACCACCCCAGTTTATGACACTTACCACCAACTGCAAGGTCTGCAAGTATGAAACAAATGCCCTTCAGGTGAAAAATTTGTGGTTTTTCAGTTTTGCAAATCAAATACATGTCAACTATGATAGTGGGAAGTCTTAAAAGAAAACATTGTTTATCTCTTGGGTACGCTGCCCATAGTTGGTGCAACCAAGCACTTACACTACACAGCGAAAAATGCAATTCATCATAACAGTTGTTCAGTAGTTCAGTTTTGCAATCGATTGACGGTTAAGTAAGGGCCATTGAAATTTATGGAGAAAAAGAAAAAAACAATGGAATTGAGTGGACTAACTCGATAATTGACATGACATAACCGTGCCGCTCCTTTAATGGAAATAATTTAAATAATAAACCGAAGGAAACGATGTTCCGATGGTACACGATTGGACCAGATACAATCAAATTCGAGAAAACCTGATGACGGCCGGCCGGCATCACGTCCGGACTGACACTATGAAAGTAGAATGGTATACACTCTCGTGTACCATAATAATGGAGAAATGTAAAAAACAAAACAAATAGTTATTTGTTTACAATAATTATTTATTTCATTTAGCTAAACTTTATTGCATCATTTGCCGCAATAACCATTTAAATGGTAGAAGAAACAAAAATGTAACTTTGAGTTAATTTGTTAAAAAGTGGTAAGAAATCCGTAATCTGATATTGTTATTGGTTATTTTTGAAATACTTAGAAAACTAATAAATCTTTATTTGTTTGGCAAAGATTCGCTGAACTGCTTGAAAATGAATTTAAAGTACAACAAATGTAGACCTTGACCTTATAGACCCCCACCTACCCTTGCTAATATCATGTCAACCACCACTTTTGCATTCTCGTATTCACTCAGTATCTTCTCGGCATCATTATGGCGTTTCTGCACCAAGGCCTGGTTTGGATTTTCAAGCAGATCTGCTGCCATGTCATGGTCATGAAGTCGCATTAGCTGAAAAAATTATTAATTGAAAGAAAAATTGTTTTTATTCCAGTCATCATGAAACTGTTAGGGACAGATGGAGCTTTTAAATAGTAAAATGAAACATTACAAGAGTTGCTTTTTACGTACCATAAAATCAGTGATTTCGTCTGCAGTGCTGTACACAAGTTTGTAAACGATCCCCTTGGCAACGTGCTCCATAATTTGCCTTTTCGCAGTCTCAAAATAAAGCTGCACATCATTTCTCACATTTTCTCTGTGAACTTTAGCATTCTCAAACGAAATGTTTTCCACTGGAAGCCCCAAGCTGTCGTCGTCACTCTTTGCATCCCCTACAGAGTTCCCCCCTGCTCCATTGACAACGGCCTGTTTAGGAGGAACCTGGGCGCTGGCACTTGCCTTCTCACTTGCGCTCTGATAACCTCCACTTTTATCCCGGAATTCGCCCTTGATTGTCCTTGCAATGCACGCCTCCGCATTCAAATGGTCAAACAGATAATTTTGGCAATCGACAAATTTTTCTTTGATCAGCTCCAAAGCAGTCTCCTTAATTTTCTGGAACAAGACTGGGTAGCGCTGCATTATCAAGGGATCACAACTTCTGTCAACGGCATGTCTCATTTCCCTGCAAACTGCCTTGTTGCACTTGTCCAGGTAGGGCAGCAGCTCCTTAATTTCCCTTTTCGCCAGCTCTTGGAATGCGTCATCGTAATCAATGTTCTTTGAATGGAGTGCGTGGCCGTTGAGGATGGCGATGTTGATCTGTCCATCCGTCAGTTGACTGGCAGCCACAAGTTTATCAAACTCATCACCAAGCATTTTGTCAAATATTAATTTAATGCGTGCAGAGGCATTTGAGGGATTTCAGGTCCAAGTTCCTTCGTCGCCCATCCACCTGTGCGCAGTAAGTTGCACAAAATCGTGTCAGTAGGCGAACGAGAACTTTTGGCTTTTCGCCGTCTTCAAGTTCCTCCACGTCTCCCAAAGTGTTCAAAAGTGCAAGTTGCTCATCAATTAGCTCATCAATTTTACATTTAATGTCCGGCAGAGTCGTTTTAATGCTTCTAATCAAAAGTTGGCTGATTCTCTTGATTAGGTGCGGCGTGCCGTTGATACTGGCCAGCGATGGGTAGTACTTCCGTAAAAACTCCCTCTCTTTTTTACGTTGATCCTCAAGACTAGTGCCATTCTGAACATCCAGGAAACTGCGGTTAACCACACCAATAATTCCGTGATGAAGCTTGATTTTCTTTCCCAAAAGAACTTCCTTTGCATCGGTGCCTGCATCCACCAAGTCCAGTTTAGTAAGTACACCAAGTGTTCGTCTTCCCTCTGGGTCAACGGATTTGGCAAGACGAATACTTGTGGAGCGGCCAATGTCTAGGTTGGCCTCGGAAATAGCAAGGATGATGCTGTTTTTGTTAGTAATGTAACTCTGCACCAGCTCACTGATCTTCTGAACCACTTCTGGTGGCTGATCATCCGTGGCAGTTTCCACTAATCCTGGAAGATCCACCAAGGTCAAATTTGTAACCTTTGGGGAGTACAGCTTAAGAGTAATTGGATCATGGGAGACTATGTCACCAGAGTCGACAATTGCCTTGTTAATATTTGCAATTTCTCTCTTCACTTGGTTCATGTCATTGAACTTTCTCCCCGGGGCGTGCAAAAACTCCACGTATTTGGAGTTATCTGGAAGTAAAAAGTTGAGAAAATTAAAAAAGTATACTGTACAATGTACATAATGCAAATATCGTCACAGCTGCTGTTGCTGATGGAAAATATTTTATACTGAGTCACGATGTAATTGACTATGATAGATTAAATAATTCAATAAAATTTTATGCAAAACAGTTCATTGCAAATCCAAAATAAGTGTTTAAAAATTTGAAGAAAAAATGAGAAAAAAAATCAAATTAACTGCTGGGGTCTACCTTTTGTCTGTATGAGTTGCAATACTATCGGACACCTTGTCTGAATATCTACTCCTCTGGGGAGGATTTCCTCGTCACAAAAGCCCTCCAACACCGAAGTCTTGCCGGAGCTCTGTATCAACAAAAGTTTTAAAATATTAACAATTATTTAGCTTTATTCAAATTAAAACGCTGGTCAACTCAATTCTGAGTTTGTTAAGACATGTTGAATTTATTACCTGCGAGCCCACAACGACAATTTCAGGCAGCATAATTTGCACAGTTGCTTTACCCCCCGCTTTAATTTGGTTATTGATATCGTATAATTGATTCATTGTTTGAATCAGGTCCTCCATTCCACAATCATTGCTCCCAAAGTCCTCGTTTGTGAGAAAAGAGCTTCCAGCACCACTGGAAAAATCATCGTCGTCTGAAGATGATTCCATGCTATTGACGCTCTTCCTACTTGACTGGAACTTGTGACTATTCATTCTGGCTTTCAAATTTTTTGAACTTTCTCTTTTTTGAATATTTCGTCTTGAAATTTTATTGTGGTCAAATGCACTAATGTGGGCTCTATAATAGTTGAGTTATTCAAGTCAAAAAACAAAACAGAGTATTTTACGACAGAAACAGCCAAAATGAAATTTCCGAGCAGAAAATGAAAATTTGAACACAACAGATATAAATGGCTTTGGAAAACGAATTATATAATGTTACTTTCTTATTTTGTTCTTGTTTGAAGCGTCTAAATAAAAACAGTAAGTAAAATTTTAGAAATGAAGATAGTAAAAATCTCTCCTTCTTACTTGCAAATCAGAAATGCAGGAATTTGTGTGCATACACAGATTAAAAACTTATGTTAATCTTAACAGTTGTGAATTTCTATAGTTGTGTGTGATGGATGTGTATAGAGCAAAGATCACAACCGAACTAAAGGCTCAGCTCAGTACGAAATGGAACTGGTTAAAAATACCTCGTGTCTTTTTATTGCGAAAGGATTATTAGCCGAGGAGATGAAGCAAAATAGCTCAACGAACTGAAAAGATCTGAAAATTGTAAAAAAACAGATTGATAATGCAACAAGAGCTCTTACATCATGAAAAACGTTGTAGGTAATTTGGCACACTGCGTATATGATGCAAGAAAAGAAAGAAACTTGGAATGGGTGGGGTCGGGGTNAATGCAACAAGAGCTCTTACATCATGAAAAACGTTGTAACTTAGCACACTGCGTATATGAAAAAAGAAAAGAAAGAAACTTGGAATGGGTGGGGTCGGGGTCCATAAAAATGAGAGGAGGTTCAGGACAAAGAATCAAACAAAGAAAATGTGCGCACTCATCCAGCCGAAATACATGACTCATTATTCTTCAGGCCAGCAGCGTTAAGGCAATCCGAATATCAAGCACATCAAGTCCCAATGTACAGTTCACGGCATAAGAAAGTAACGTTGAGAGATTAGTTTTTTGCAGTGAATAATGAATTTCTAAAGCAGATATGTACCATATATAGAGGTGAACAAGTAAAGAAAGGATAGAGAGGCACGAGTAAAATTGCTCTCT
The DNA here is from genome assembly GCA_036850745.1 of Homidia socia. Classification (NCBI taxonomy): domain Eukaryota; kingdom Metazoa; phylum Arthropoda; class Collembola; order Entomobryomorpha; family Entomobryidae; genus Homidia; species Homidia socia. The sequence continues at coordinate 3,352 of JAANSP010002295.1, read as the reverse complement.
CCCAGGATATTATTTTTCAGGCCAGCAGCGTTAAGGCAATCGCAATATCAAGCATATTAAGTCCCAATGTACAGTTCACGGCATAAGAAAGTAAAGTTGAGACATTACCAAGTTTTTTGCAGTGAATATTGGATTTCTAAAGCAGATATGTACCATATGTATTTAAGAGTAAACAAGCAAAGTAAGGATAGATGCACGAGTAAAATCGATCTCTACGAATGAAACGCTGAAAGTTCAAGCTTGCGACAAGCATGCGAATTAAGCACATGCTTAAAAATAGTGAAAACGGAGAGTAGTAAAACCTCGATATACTGAAAGTCCTGGATACAATATAATCTGCACGCTAAAGCGAAGTTTTTAAAAAGAGAGATCCGATACAACACAATCGGTTAAACGTATCTATATTTCGAAAATTGTGCACTAACTTTGTTTTGTTTAGTTCATTTGGTAAATTAAAACAATGTGAAATGCCTAATTTGCAAAATAAAAATATTTACAATCTCTATATGTTGTATGAAAAATTGCCAACATTGTTATTTGTCCGATACAACACAATCGGTTAAACGTATCTATATTTCGACAATTTTGCACTAACTTTGTCTTCATTTAGTAAGTGAAAACAATGTGCCTAATTTGCAAAATACAAATATTTACAATCTCTATATGTTGTATGAAAAATTGCCAACATTGTTATTTGTTTCGTTTTGACTTAGGAATTTAGGTACGCAATGCACGAATTTAGAAGCAAAGCTGCACAAAATATCGCCATTTATGCGCAGTTGTGCCATTGAAATTGCGTTTTGATAAAAACATTCCCTGTAACTTGGTGAAAGCATGTAAAAAAGGAAAATATAGCTCCCACCATTTAAATATTCTAGTTAAAACAAGTTACTTTAATTAAAGAAAAATTGACAAAAATTGCGAAGGGCATTTTTGTGCACAAGGCTAAACTGAAAATGCGATGTAAAGGGTTTGGTTGTTGAGTGGTTCCACTGTTTTAAAATCTTGGCTCTTAGAGCAGAGTTTTATAGCTGAGAAGAGGATTTAAAAAGTATAAAATCTGAGAAATACGTACAAATAAGATTGAATGTGACGCAAGCACCCAGATTAGCACATTGAGGCGAGCCTCTAAAAAGAAATAATACAGGATGTAAATGGTTGGATAAACATGAAAAGAAAATTCCTGTCAAAGTAAATCTGGGACAAGCAGTGTGCATATTTACTTGGTCAACCAAAACATTTTGTTAGCTAGTACTCTGAAATATATAAATAGTAAGAAAGCATAATTCAAGGCAAAGTATTCTTGGTAAATGGACAGCCTTGGTTTTGAAGTAGAATGAGTCACGCAGTAACACATAATTTGTGAAAGAAATTCATGCAAACTGAGCAAAAATATCTCTCCCAATTCACGAGAAACGTTCAAAGTTTGAAGATGCATGAGCAATGACATCGTAACTTCCATAAAAGGAAATAAAAAAAATTTCTTGGTAAAAATTAAAAGACATGCAACAGCATATGAGACTTTGACTAACGAAATTTTTGCACCAAAGAATCATGACGCCATGACGTACTAATCTCTTCAAACTAGTATAAAAAATTCAACTTCTTAGCTAGCAATATACTTTCAAATTCCCAGTAACCTTGAATGTTTGCTTGATGGTATGGAAGAAAATACAATGCGATATTTTTTATTGATGGGGGCCTTCTAATTTTAAAACGCTTGTTTAAATCGAATGTGATAGCTAAAGAACATGGTTACTAACACACTAAGTTCCAGTTCGAGTTTGAATTCACAAATTAATATTTCAACCGATCGTGTAGTAGTTCTCTTTTCGACAAAACATTTTTTTTAACATTAAAAGTGTGGTTTAAGCAGTAACGCTTTATGCTGGACGTACATGAATGCACAAAAACGACTTATGATTACCAATGTCATGCATGTTTGGGAAAAGTTTTTTAATATATTTATATACGGTAATGTGTTTTGTCGGGTTTTAAAACATGTACACTTTATTCCATGCTCAAATGTTTGTCGATAGTACGAATACGAATCATATATATTTCTTAAAACATAGAGAAACTGCCAGGATTATTGCTAGTATATTTCTTTTAATTTTGCACGAGGTATTCAACAAAAAGTTTACAAGATCCCTGCCAACAAATTATGTGACAACTTTGTTGAATTAATTAAAAATAACTCAGCTCTATGTTCAGATCGGCTACAACAATGCTTTAAATATCCTTGAAAGAACAAAGGGTTTGCCCGGAGTCCATATACACATAGTGTAAACAGCAGCAAGAAATGTTCTCATTGCTCTCATTCTCATGAAACTTGCACACACATATGACACATTTATTTTCGTTTTGATGCGCCATATATTTAAAAAAAATCGATTCAGTTATAATATTTTCCGTAACGCTCTTCAGCTTCCATTCTCAGGATTAATATATAAACCTTGAGCTGTCAGCATTTAATTACGGTTTGTGCGTAACCTGTTTTTAAGATGGTAGAGGTCAAATCAGTTTGCAGTCAAGCCAGTGCCTAAAATACAGATAATTTACAGATTCTGATTATTCGTATTGATACACACACGTAACACGTAACAAACAGAAAAATTTTAAGCATTTTCTCTCTTGTACCTGAAGCATTACCTAATGCCATAATATAAAGCAGCACTAATTTAAACATGTATTAGTACAAATTATTAGCTTAATGTTTTGAGTTTATCTATTTATTACTGGATTACCACAATAGTATCCGCAAAATAATTACCTACAACAGCACACATGCCAATGTAAATATTTTGAGACATTACTTTATTTTGCTGACACACTGGAATTTACGACTGCTTATTGTGTTAACATCAAATAAACTACTAATTATATTTTATAGTTACATATGGTCATTGGTTCTGCCAAAACTCGCTGAACTTCTCATGGCTTAACCTTTAACATGCAGCAGTCTCTATAAATGTTTTTGTACAGACAGACGTACATGTTATTACATTAAAGAAACACTAATGTTTATTTCATTTACATTATGCAGCACTATTTTGCGGTATTTACCTTCTGTGGATTTAATATCATGTCACCTACTGAATATTTATCATTGTTTATTTTGTCCATTTATATCACCTTATGTCAGCCTAAATCAAATATATATTATGCAAAACCCAGACAAGGCAGAAAAATTGACAAAATAATTGCTATCAGAATTTCATCACAGTTTTTAGTCAGACTGTGAAAAATAAATTGTAAATATAGAAATTTAATTAAACATTCAAGCGTTCAACTAAGCAAGTCCCCAGTCAGCTTAATCCTCCACACGCATCATTTAATATTCTGAACGTGT
>JAANSP010002294.1:0-13114 GCA_036850745.1 Homidia socia | reverse complement strand
TGATAGATTAGAAAATGCTTATAGGGGAGAATACTCATTTTTATTGTAGTTTTTTTCTTTTTTTCGTTATCATATCGTCAAAAATAAATTTAAAAGTTTGTCTACCATAATTAACTACCAGTTTCTATCTATTTATGATCAATGGCATCAGTTGTAGGTAAATAATTATTTTTCGCGCTGTACTGACCACTCGGACTTGATAAAATTATCTTAAATCGCCCTATGATTAGGTATCAATGAGCTGAAATTATGTGATTTGAATCTTTAGACAAGCGTAGAGAAGTCATACTATGAAAACTAAAACAGAGTTTTTACTTGCCCTTTTTAGTTTTTGATGAACAACATTATTATGTTCTGCTAACTTTCCTGATGTGTAGTTTTTAGTGGTTTTAAATGGCATGCAGGTTCAGGTGTATTATAAATGCGTGCCATGTCTATGCAATATTAGTTTACATGCAAGTGTAACGTAAAATCTCCGTCGAATTGAACTTGATACTTAAAAAATGTGTATGCAAATGGGACCGCTTGAAGACCGATATGGAAAAGGGCTCCAGGCAAAATGATGAGATGCCTATCATCTTTGTTGTAGATGGAATGATTGGTTCTTGCAAACATTTTAAGAATGATGAAACCAGAGAATTGGTTTAAATCATAGTTAAGCCATATGTAACGCATATTACTGCCATCGCTAAAAATATATTGTGAAAATGTATGTTTCTTTTACATTTTATGAAATATTCATTGTAAAGTCTCCTACAGTCTCATTTCTGACCATTCACCCCAACAACAATGCAACAGAGACATACAGTAAAAGTTCATTATTGCAAATTACAAAACTAGGTACACTTTCCTTGCGTGGGAATAACAATTTAATTTTTAAATTAACAACAATGCAACAGAGACATACAGTAAAAGTTCATTATTGCAAATTACAAAACTAGGTACACCTTCCTTGCGTGGGAATAACAATTTAATTTTTAAATTGATTTTTTGGGTGGTTGATATTATGCAAATCATCATGAAGCCATTTCGTTTCGTCTTTGTTATATCTCTTGAATTTAAGTATTTTGGGCGAATGCAGACTCATTATTGCCTAATCTTAATCGGCCGTAAAAGTGCGAAGGAGTTTAGTTCAATATTATTTAACTTCCCACAACGAAACACAAAAAGCATATAAAGTAATGTATTGGACAAAGGATATCATCTTTTTTCGAGGATATCAGATTTTCATTCATTGTAACTTGTGTACTATAGCACCTGCTTGCAATATGCACCCAAGATAAGATTTGGCGGAGGAGTACGCGGTTATTGAAGATAAACCAGTATCAAAATTTATACTTTGCTGACATGTGTAATATTTTGTTGTCTTTGAATCTCAATGAAACATATGTATATTGTCTGCTCGTCATCATTAGTGCAACAATGAAAAACTCATATCAATATTTATCAAAAATAAATAATTGCAACGTTTTACCGAGTCTTTATAAAACCTTCAAGTTGATGACAAGCCCATATGGATTATGATGACGAAGAAGTTAACAATAAAAAATCAAATAAAAAGTAACAGCAATGATTAGTATAGTGACGACTACATGCCCTATTTTCATTTGTTTACTGCTGCAAGTGAATCAACCCCGTCCGACGTCGATAGTAATGACATTTTTGGTAAGAGTATAGGGATTGCTGGGCTGAGTGGGCTGGAGGAAGCTGATTCAGTTATACTAGTATGTATTAATTTGGCAGACCATATAACTTTTCTGCAAACTGACGATAAAGATGGATTGCTTAAAGACAATAAAGTTGCAAACTGTAAAGTGATTTTCGAAAAATAAAATCTCTTCTTCCGATCTCCATCGATATAAAACAAAATAGCAAGTAGAGTAGACCCCTATGTAATGAATGACAGGACTGTCACTGCAACGGTCAAGCAAGTAAAGCATTGTTTTTTACCTCATGCAGGTAACATTTTATGACAGCTTCCTCATTCAACCTGCAGCATAATGATGAATATGAATTACCTAATCAGATTTTTATATTTGTTTCTTGAGAAATAATAAGCATTTATACTACCATTTGTCACTACGTCAAATGACGTTCGTAACTGTAACATGATATGATTCAACCTTCTTTAAGCTACTGTGAATCAAGCTCACAAACTTTTTAATTCTCCATTTTGGTGACGGAGATCATATTTCACGTTTTTATTTCCATTTTATTTTGCTTATCAGTATTTTTTTGTCTCAAAGGTCATTGGAAAAGTATGCGTGTGTACGTAGCAGAATCAATGTGTGTAGTAGAATGTTTAATTTTAATTGAGTGCCCTTAAGTTTCATTTTTATCATTTTAATCATTGAAGCGTGGCTTTTGACAATGAAATGTTAGCTGACATAAAGTCGGCGAAAAATTACGCCTACAGTACTACACGAAAATTCAATAAACCTATTTTTATTTCTGTCCAATAATATACAGTACCTGTCAAAGCTGGTTGCCTGCTTCAACCACTTTGTACAATCTTGATTTTCCCTCAAGACTCTTCTATACAGACTACTTATTTGTCAACGGTTGAGCAAAAGTTTTTCATAACGTCTTTGTCTCCTCTATTCATCTTTGGTTGTATTTTTGAACACGGAACACAACAAAAAGACTGAAAGGCAAACAAAGAAATACAAATTAGATTGAAGTGTTGAGTTTTAATTCGACAGCTCTTTCATCTAAATCAAATAGATGAAGACAGCCAGCATACCAGTAAAACACACAGTAACATCATTTTTACTTTCAGGGCTTGTTCTTTACAGCAAAATTCGAAAAGCATGGTGGATTTTTGTATAGTTAATTTTAATTTTGACGAGCAAAAATTTATAGCTTGAAGCAATAGAAATGCAATGCAGTGCAGCTTTTTTATACACTTTTATTTCTTATTAAAAATGCAGAGCAAAAAATTGTTTTTGACTTGACTATTTGATCAAGTTAACGAAAGGCACTTTATAAAATACGAGACTTTGATTACTATTTATTTTCTGCAGAGTTGAAAACATTATTTATAGCTCTTCGTCTGATTTGGTGAATTAAAATGAATTTACTCGTCATAAGCTATAATTTTCTAGAAACTGGTAGTAATGATAGTGATAATGTTCTGCTNTTTGATTACTATTTATTTTCTGCAGAGTTGAAAACATTATTTATAGCTCTTCGTCTGATTTGGTGAATTAAAATGAATTTACTCGTCATAAGCTATAATTTTCTAGAAACTGGTAGTAATGATAGTGATAATGTTCTGCTAAAGTGCTAATAGTTTTTGATAATACATTTATGGAATTGCGCTATCTAAAATTATCATGTTTAAGCCTAGTCCCATATAGGCAGACACACATGCTATTGCTACTGCATGTTGAGGCAACAGTGTTGACTTTCCATATTATTATCTATTGTAGGTATCCGCGGACAAGAAGTGCAAAGATCACAATTATTATAACATGCGTGAAACGCTGTCACTCTTTTATTTGGCCATTGGTGTGGTCAACATTTTGATTTATTTGTCGCCATTGAGAATGCTAATTAGGAATTAGGAAACTGAACAACGACTATGCATGCATGCGTATCAATTCAGTTTTGGTGTGGGAAGGCTTCGGGTCAAATCAGTAAGCAAGCATGCATGTTCATGTGGTGTAATGAAATGGTAATAATAAAAAATGTCTTTATTCTTTCGTACTCTAGGGAAAAAATATTTGCTGTCAAAATTCATGTTCACAATATGCAAAATCAAAGTATTTTTTATGCATTGTACAGTCAAAAGAGGAACATTTTAATATTTACCTTCTTGTAATAACCTGTCATCATTGTGCGCTATTAACGTATATTTCGCGCTGTTGCAGGCTAGTAAATCCTATGGTATGGTTTATGGAGTTTTTCTCTCGATAAACATTGGTTATCGTTTTTGCACCATCACACATGAATGAAAATTGCATGAATACAAATGAGGATTATGCGAGGATGAAATCTATGTATGGCACAAAGAATGTTGTATGAAAGTGCAAACTTTAAAATTAGATTTAAAAGTGTGATGTCTTCTTTCGGACAATAATAATAGTATGCAATTGTTAATGACTGTTACAAATTGAGTTGAGGGTCATGGCTATAGTAAAATTTATTATGTGTGATATTGTCATATGAAACTGAAAACTGTCAGTCATGATATTTTGCTTGTATCTTCATTACCTTGTTTTGTCCGTATGCACTATTAAATACATTTGCGCTGACCAGAAATAATGTTTTTGATCAAAGGTGATGCGATGTACATATCGTCTCGTCTCAGCAGAACATCTTCCTCACAGGAGTAGCAATTTCTACGCATCATATAACTTTTTATAATAATAAGGAGCAGCAAGTGGCATTAATAAAGTTAAAGCATAAAGTTCACTGTACGTAATACTGGATAGATGGGTATTTATATTTTAGTAGCTGTTAATATTAATTATCTAAACTTTTATGAAATTGATCAAATATCTCATCATATCGCAATTTTATAATTATATAGTATAAACGTTTCGTAGTTATTACAGAAAAGTATTTTTCATATTATTTCGTGCCCGCCGTGACTTTAGAAAAAATTAGTAATAATTATTGAAAAGTTTCCAAGAAAAAGTGGAATTTATAGCATATCTCATCCAGTGTTTGCGCTATTCATCAAACACTTATTACCTTATGTTCGTTTCATATGGTGAATACTAATGAGATCATTCGCTTTTCCTCTTCCAATTTTTGTGACGTTCAATCACAAACTTGCAGACATCTCCTCAACACTCTTCTGTCGTAATGCGGTATTCATGTTTTTAACCTAGCTTCTGGATTGCAAAAAAAATATTTATTATTTTATCGCGTTGTCGTTTCTGTCTGTTTTTTAAATGATTGGACTCTCCAACACAGAACATATAAGATGTGATATACATATATACGAAACACGAGTGTGTGTAAACCAAAAGTATGTATGTACGTAAAATAGTAATATTAAAATCCATAAGGTACAGGCGCATAACAGCTTACCGTTTAGCACCAGAGTAAGTAAAATGTTGAATGCTGAAATATGAATGCGTGTACCTATATCATAAACCCATATACCATCATGAGTATTTCAGTTTATATTGCAATAATGGACTCTGGTGGTGTTGTTGTGATGATGAAGATGCTGATGAACACATGAGGAAACCTTGAATCCATTTAAACTGAAAATGATTAATGTGCATTATCCCAAAAAAGTTATATTTCAGCATATCACAGCAACTTTTACAGGGCTGATTTGACAGGTTACCTGAGTACGAGACATGCACAAGTTCTGTACTGCACACGGAGACTCTTGCACGAAATAGTAATCATGTCACATTTCATTTCATTATCTTCTTGGCTTGGCCAGATAAAAAGGGAAAGAGAGGATGTATCAAAATGATCATGAATTTGACTCTATGAATACGAAATTCTAGACAAGACTTTGGTGTACAGATCTTAACATTTCCCTTCTACATTCAACAGAGTGCATTGCCACTGCATTGGCATCGTCTAAAACATTTTTTGAAAAGAAAAAGAAATTTTTGATCCGTGAAATTATTTGTAAAAGAAGGAATAATGAAGCTCTGCATTCAACAACTGGTAAAAGTAAATACGGAATTTTTTATAAATGCTCAACAGCAGCGGCGTGCACTCTGCGAAATGAGGCATTTTTCTCTGTGAAATGCGACGAAATATATAATGGTCTGCCGACAAGCTCTATTAGATTTTTCTTTAAAAATACTTCACCACCACCACCACCCGTTTCTGGTTGCCAATATTGTAAAATCGTAAATGACTCGTTTCTTACATAATAACACAAAAAGACCCATTATTCCTGGGTTTACACAGTATGCAGCCGAGCCGTAGTAAGAAAGAATCCCAGCCAGTCTTTGACGAAGGACAGATAAATAGATTGTATTTTTGCGACTTTGATCTTACTTTTTGGTGGACGGTCATGTTACTACTACAAGTAGAATCTGCAATGTTTGCAGGACCAGTTATATGGCAAAATGTAGTTAGGTAATGTTATTGCATATTCTACGTATTAGCATTTTTCTATCAGTAAACCACGCTAAAAGTTTTACGTATGACGGTCTTGTTTGTTGTATGCGGATTATACGCAGTACTACGACATGTGGCACGACCTTAGGTTTCCATTTTCATGATGATGTGCAATAACTTGGTCTTCTTGTATAATAATAATCTTATTATGGATTGAGTACTGATGATCCTCCTCTGATGAGGACGATGTTGATGTTGATGATGAAAAAAACGTTTCCAAACAACATGTTAGTTTATTTGGGCGTGCTGACATTAAGCCGCCCACTATAACCGCCTTCTTTGTGTCACATAATATTAGATATATACCAGTGGAAATTACATACATGTACAGGAGGGAGTAGTGGTAGCAATATTTTTTAATAGAAGAGCTTAATAGTCAAGTAGTGTGTAAAAAAGTGGAAGGTGGAAGATGAATCTTCAAAGTTCAATTTCATCGACGAAAGAATCAAAAAGTTGTTATTTTAAATGAATGGTGCTGGTGGTGGAGGAGGCAAGGCAAAGCAGTAGTAATAAGTAAACTAGTGTTGTTGTAAAGTGGTTTCTTGTAGTTTATCATTGGAAATTGTGATACTTTGTTTCGTATAGGAAGACGGTTAAAATGATGATGATGTATACCTACCTAAAATATATATGAGGTAAATACCATGTTTGCTGTCTTCTTTTAAACAAATACATGCCATAATGACGATCCATTAGCTCTAGGTTTTGGTGCAGTAGCACCCTATCATCATCATCAGTCTATTATACAAAAAAATACTACTGCAACAACAGGCAAAGAAGAACGGCGGTTTGATAGTAAAAGTGGTTTATAATACCTTTACTTTTTCAGCGATTGTCATATTATTATTATTATGTGCTCTTCTGTGTATGTCAGCTCCACAAGTGGATAATATATTTTTTTAGATCATTTCGTCTACCACCACCACACTATCCCTGCCAACTACTACTATTTCTACAATAAGAATGCACAATACAAAATAGTAATTGTGTGTGTGCTCACCCAGTTCATAAGAAAAATGAGAGTTATCCAATTACCTTGTTAAATTATTTACGATTTTTATATCGTTTTATCCACGCTTAGTTTTCGTTTTTAGTACTTAACTTGACACTCTGTGGATTATATTATAAATATATTTTTTATTCCTTCTTCCAAACACACAAGCAATAATCAAATTTGATTTGATTTCATTATTTGGATATTTTACGTTGCATTTTATGCTCACATGCGGCTCTTTCGTGTGCATCATGACATGTTTTTGTTCAATTCAAGTTATTAGTCAAGAGGAGGAGGTGGACCACTCTGGTTCTGCTTGATTTGATTGTATTTGTTTAAGTTTTTGTTGTGGGTTATGAATAATGCGGTGTGTAGTAATTTCAGTCAGTTAAAGAGAGACTTTTGCTTTCAAGCTTTCATATTATGATTCACAATTTATTAGTGGAGTAAAATTAGACGGGTTGGATAACAATAATATTTTACTATTATTGGTTTTCTTGTGAATGTGGAGTGGAGTGGTGAGTTGTGATCGTTAAACAAGTTGCTGCGCCTTTGTTACAATGCAGCAGAACAATAATAAATAGAGATATCTAAACAAAAGCATGAATTTCGTTATTAGTGAAAAATGCGTGTACCTACTGGTGATTAGGTAGGTACACACGTACCTATGTGTACCCCTGTTAATCTGACACCTAAACGGCGGTATTTTTGTGGAGTGGGGTGGTGAGTTGTGATCGTTAAACAAGTTGCTGCGCCTTTGTTACAACGCAGCAGAACAATAATAAATAGAGATATCTAAACAAAAGCATGAATTTCGTTATTAGTGAAAAATGTGTGTACCTACTGGTGATTAGGTAGGTACACACGTACCTATGTGTACCCCTGTTAATCTGACACCTAAACGGCGGTATTTTGGGAACCTGAACCTGCAGCATGTGCCGCAACTTTTTAATAAAAATAATGACAAGGTGAGGGAGATATAATTGCAATTTTATTGATTTTTACGATTACCTGAGTGTCATAATTTTATGAAATGTCTAATGCATTTATTTATAAAATTAATTACATATTTTTATTGGTATTCAATTACGTACACCATAATAATAATAATACGTATAGACAGACGATACTATTTTATGCAACTGCAGCACGAGCTGTTATGCATATTTATGTTGTTTATTTTAGTTTCTTACTTCGTCCTCAAAAACCTGAAGAATTACATTTCTACAACTTTGTTGGTGATTTTTGAATGCATTATTCATGTAATGTTTATTTACTGACTAGCTACAAAGATGAATAGCATTAACCTAGAAGACTTAGGTGTGACAAAAACACACATTATTCTTATTAGTAAACATCACATCACTTCACACGCCTTACTCAAACCGATAATTAACACTCTCAAAGATTTAATAATTATATTAACATTATTGTAGCTCATCTTGATGTGTCTAAAATACAAGCATGTTCAATTTAATGTGTGTACGTGTCACGTCAAAAGCATAGGCAAGTAAACAGAGCTGCCGCCGACAAAAAGTATGCATATATTGCAAAACAAGGTGAAATTGAAAGACCAACATGATATTAGTATAATTTAGTCAACTACCTGACTAGGCATTTACAACAAGTTAAGATTATGCAAAGAAAAGAAACAGAAAGTTTTCACTTGTTGGATTATTAGTTCATCCTTTGTTCACGCAAGCTCATATCCTCATCATTCACAGACTTCTTAAATTGGTGTTATTATGAGAATTCCGGTGTAATAATATTCCTTTTTTGTGCAGTCGACTTGTTCCCTTATGCAACCTCCTCATATCTTTAAAAGCTATCTTAATATTCCACAAAGTGCAGACAATTTTGGACTTTACTGACTGGAAAGGATTACCTTCCTGGTACATAGGTATTTTCTCACACTCTTCATCAGCAGCAGCAGCGCACAAATTTGCTCTTCGTCACTCCAAAAACTTATTTAAAATTCAGCGTGCTGCTCATTTTCCTCCCACCATGTTCTTCTCGTTGTTGGTTTCCTTCTTCATTTTCTTGATGACTCTTCTTCAAACATCCTTTGACGATTTCCTTGTATGTTTTTTTACTTTGTCAGTTTGTGAGAACAATCCTGATTTTACATGATGAGTGCTTATTATTATACTCTACCTACTTATGTAAGTTTTATTGCGGTGGTATTCATACCTTATTATCTCGTCTGCTGACCAACTTCAATGTACTCGAATGTTTTCTGCATTGCGTAAATAAACAAAGGCTCTAGTTGACCAAGGGAAAATATAAACATCCCAGTAACCAGCTCCGTGTTCCAAATAATATGGTGAGCAGTGACGATGATGAGAAAAGGAACGCACGTAAATGGCGAGTCATTATTTACCCACATCTGCATGTGAACATGTATTTATTCCGTGCAGTATGGCTTCACGGAAAAATGAACAATTGGAGTTGACATAAATGGGAAGGAAACAAAGAAGACGAAAGAAATGTTTTTAAAAGTAACTACAGGAGTCTATTTACCCACATCTGCATATGAACATGTATTTATACCGTGCAGTATGGCTTCACGGAAAAATGAACAATTGGAGTTGACATAAATGGGAAGGAAACAAAGAAGACGAAAGAAATGTTTAAAAGTAACTACAGGAGTCTATAAAAATAACGTTCTCCGTCGTTGATTTTATTTGCTATTATAAAATGGCGATGATGATGGGAATTCTTTGTGATTGTTCATTATTTTGAAACTCTCATATAAAAATAATGGTACATGCACACATGCACTGAGTTGACATAAATGGGAAGGAAACAAAGAAGACGAAAGAAATGTTTTTAAAAGTAACTACAGGAGTCTATAAAAAATAACGTTCTCCGTCGTTGATTTTATTTGCTATTATAAAAATGGCGATGATGATGGGAATTCTTTGTGATTGTTCATTATTTTGAAACTCTCATATAAAAATAATGGTACATGCACCTGAGTTGCTGTCATTGTCATTTCTCTTCAGTCATCATCATCATCTTCGAACAAAACACAGTCACAGTTTGTTTTCTTCTCCTCCTGTTCATAAACCACATTATTTGTTGTTATTCTTCCTTTTGTCTAGTTGACATCCTGACTATAGAATGAGATCTCTGAGTACATACCATAATTATTTATTGCTGCTGCTGTTGGCTCTTTATATGTAGCTTGTGGGGATCCATCATAGCAATCATCAAAATCAGGACTGTTGTTTTTGTATGCAAATAAAAATATTATTTATAAACTCTTGGTTTTTTTCTTTGCTTCATAGTTTAATATTATTATTATAGTTGTACGCTCTGAGATGACGAAAACTTATAGCTGAATAGCAATATCTAATACTCATTCCACAAGGTAGTATTTATCACTGCACGTCTCTGGCCGCAACTTTGAATACTAGTTATTCATAAAATAGCATCGTCGTAACATAAATAATGATGCCATCTCAAACTTTTGAACAAAGTCTGTTTGAAGAAAAATGAGTATTTTTACACCAAAGCTTTGGCTCAGGGTTGATTTAATGCTTTCCTATGGGATAATGTACACTAGTGATTGTGTCCAGTCATGATGTTGTTCTACATGGCTTTTGGCTGTTTTAATGGTATCCTTGTTATAATGGTACCTAATCCTCTCACCACCAACACCACACAGAGCATATACACTGCCTGATGTAAAGACGCAAGATTAAAGATATCATCATCATCACTCCCAAAATATATAAGCCCATTTTATCGTTTATTATTACTATCCTTAAGTAAACCTATGATAAGGTAATATTATTATTTTATTATTTTTCTTTTGAGTACGCTGTTCATTTACTATTTCTCTCAACAGTGGACGATTTCTGGGTATGATGATGATGATGAGCAAAGACTAATTTTGGTTTCTTTCTTTGGATATGACGCTATCAAGCTATATCTACAACTACGATGTTTTAGCAATTATTGTTATTATTGTTGGTAGATACTTTATGTTTTCTATTTGTGGAAGAAGAACCTTATTAAACACTACTCATAGTTTACTTATTTGGGCTGCTTGATGGACGCTTAAAAGTGCAGTTAAGTGTTTTCTGCTCTTTTGATATATAAGGACATCAACATATCCCCCCGCACAAATATCTATGTACTTTTGTACAATTCCTTATCTTCCTTTTCGCCCTCTTCTCAATCTTTTTGAGAAACGTGATATTGTAAACCTTCTTTCTTTGTGTGCAGCAGTAAGTTTCTGTCTGTTTTTGTACTCCACTCAAGTCTCAAAGGTTGATATGTATATACAGAAAAATAATATTGTTAATAATAAAAATCGCTGTTTTTCTTCTATAAAGTACTCATTATGGAGCATGTTTTCATGTGGGTACTAACAACTAATATAACTTGTGCAAAACAAGAGCCTGTCCTGGTGCTATTGATGAATACTGTTGCTATTTTGAAAAGATTTTGTGTAGAGATAATACTAGAAAATGTTTGGATGTTTTAATGGGCTCCAAAATGTTTCAACATAAGGTTGAATTACTAAGTGCACAAAAGGAGAAAATGCTAACAATAGCTTAAAAGTGTTTAAATGAAGAAGGTGTCTTTTTTATCAGAAAAGGGTTTAGCAGAAAGTTGCATGCATTTTTTCTCCTTCTTGAAGTTGAAATCTTACAGATGGAAAAGACTTGCAGTACTTGCACTCTCCCGTCAGTCGGTGATCAGTTGTTGACTGGGTGGGATACATGAATGGAAATGAAGGAATTAAAGTCTTATAAACACGAGTAATGGCAATAGCAGTCAGTTGAGTGACTCAATTCGCCTTCTTTCACTTCTCCTCAACATTTCCCTGCCTGCTGCCTTCAAGTGGAATTAAGTTGTTGTGCTGTAATTTTACAAAGACACTGACGACGACGGTTAAGCCAGTGAACGACAACGTTCTGCTTGTCATGCTGTTGTTATTGTGCATTTGTGTGTGAATTTTTCTGAATTTGTTACACGATTTACGTCACTCTTGTATTTACACATTTTTGTACAGTAAAGTTTTATGACTCTCTTTGCCTGCCTGCCTGTGTGCACTAAATGTGCCGTCGTGCTGCTTATTGGTTATTCTTTGGTGTCATATAAATAACGAGCAGCAGCATAACATTATCAGGCATTATGTATGCTCATATTGCTCATTCATTTTAATATGTCCATTATATATATAATCCTTTAAGGAAAACATGCTCGTCTTCAAGCAAAAAACGTGACTTTTTTAGACTTGAACTTGTTGGCTGCTGGAGAAATTATATGGAACGTGCAATGTGAATAAGAGAAAAAAGATTGACTGGGTGTAAGAGAGCCATCAGGCAATCTAGTATGAGGTGATGTGTGTGTCGCGAGTGAGGAGTATTGAGGATGTGAGTGAGAAGAAGAAGAAGACGAGATGAGAAGATGAACGGAACGGAGACAGTATTGTGCCGAGCTTCGTCGAATGCGTATGTATGCAAATGCATGGCATTAAATATGAGCTCACGTTTTCTCTCTCTGACTTTGTTTCGTGCTGCGGCACTGCTGTAACATGTTTTATGACACATACAACTTTCACATTCTTGCTGAAAGAAGAGTCTCATCATTATCTCCATCAAATTGTCTATTTAAAACAGTAATTAGTGTGCAAAGTACTCCATAAAATTCTGAATAATTATTGTAAGCATTGTGCGTAGTATTGTGTGAGCATCGTAAGCATCAGCCGAATAATGGGATAGTGGCAATAGTGGCGCCTCATTCCAATAAGATTGAAATCTCCGCAATAGTTTTAATGGTAATGAGAAAAACTGGAATTTAAAAACCAATTTCATTTTACAACCATAAAAAACCACCATCAATATAACAACAACAGGTACCTGCTCTCAGCAGAGAGCACATTTCGATTCCACATTTTTCTACTTTATTTGTAGGACATTTTGTCTCACATTACCTGACTGAATGCACAGCTATTACCAATTGCGTTCCGGTTTTGAGTAATTATTATTATGGTGTTTTTTT
>JAANSP010002293.1:0-13114 GCA_036850745.1 Homidia socia | reverse complement strand
GTTATGATGATGGTCTCATTAAAATTGGTGAATCGGCAAGTTAGTCTGGAAAATAGCATTTTTGACAATGCACATGAGTAAAACAATTCGAGGTTGTTTATTACTAGCATCTTTAAGTGCCTTAAATGTCAAGTCTTGAGCAATGCAGCATGATTATGCGTCGTACCAGTTGCAATTTCTCTTAAATGAAACCATGACTGTGGAATTAATTGCTGTAAAATTGTTTGTTTTAAACTGTTTTGATCTTTTTGATTCTATTTTGTTGCGTAAAGTAGAAGCTCATGAGTAATGTGCTAAAAAATTCGCAAAATGAACGTCAATGGAGAACACATCTAGGTTCAATCATCTAGGATCAAAAGTTGAATAAAGTTTCAAAAGTTCAATCAAGTTCAAATTGCTGAAATGAAAATAAATTTATGCAAATTGACAGCAACTGCAGAATTTGGACAATTGGCCTCACAGAAGCATCTAGATAATGGAGTACTACATAATATACATATAAATGGGATTCCAGAAATGAATATCAAATAATCAAATTTTTGAACAGATTATATTGGAACTCACAATTACCATTACCACTTTTCATCTCTCCCTTCGATACATGGAAACTTTATATTAATAATAATTCAACGGAGAAGCAAACGATGAAATCTTTCTTCTATTATTATGCATAAACGCCATTCAACAGTGGTTTAAAAAAATTCAGAGTTTTAGCCCAACGGCTTTTTAGAACATGATAATCGGTTTCAAATCGAGTGGAAATTTTGTTGAAGTAAAATTCTTTTTCAACAATATTTATTTTCTGACTTGTAAATACATATTGGCTATATTAGCATCCATTCAATATTTCCTGTCAACGTTGTATGATCCCGATCACAATCTCCTTGACATGAAAATAATCCACACTGCTTATCAAACACATTTTATAACGAGTACACCTCCTCTGCATATATATAGGAGGAAAAAGCTAAATAATGGTATACTTGATGCTTGATTGATATAATCCATCATCAAATTGAAAAGCTTGATTGTACTACTCACATACATCGTACATGAAATTAAATGTATCTTATAAATTGTAAATTCAATCAAACATGCAGACGTTGCATACAATGTGATTTTATTAGTATTTCATGAAGAGCATTGGAATTTACATTTTGCACTGTCTTCAAGTAGGTATGTATTCTCGTCATAATCATCAACATTATCATTGGGTCCATTTCCTCGTTTGTAGTCGAACTCAAGGCCTTGCGTTGATGATGTGATCACATCCCTACCATTACCATCATCACTCAAGCAGCATTACTTACATTTTTACCATGTGATTTGATAAGTTACGTTAGATTTCATGGAAAAAGAAATGAAATTCTGTAGTCAGCAGAAGAGAAGAAGAAAAGTTGGGGTTGCTTTTTCGCAATACACGATCACTAGTGAAAGCACGTCATATAATTTTTCCTCCTTCTTTAAATCCTTTCATAAAAGATGAACTGAGTTGTAAAGTTATAATACAGGAACATCCTTTCGTGCGCCATCAAACGATGGGATTTCTAAAGAAATTTAAAAGAGTCGTATTTGCAGAAATTTAATTTAGCCAATTTGTGCGAGAAATGATTGGTATTTATATTTAATTCTTTTTAGCAGGAAAAAAACCAAATTTGTTGGCATTTACAAACAAATACTAAAGGACGATGTAACAGACAGTCCTGACATTCCTTTAAATGGTTATTTGATGCACTGCTTCTATGCATACATGTAAGAAGACATGACTTTCTTGGAAACAAATGAAAAGGGATTTTCTAATATTGAAATGCAAACTTTGGTAAGTACGGTGAAGGGTGAAATATTAAGCATTATGGAAACGTTGAAAGGATTCATGACATGTGTCGTCGCATTTTCTCCATATTTAAGCTGCCTTTAAAATCAGATCGTAGTCAGAATAGATAGAAAAAGGTAGAGAGAGATAGAGAAAGTTGGTTTCTACTGTTTCATCGTCCTTAAATTTGGATAGTAAACTAAACAATCAAAATATCTGGAAGTAACAAAAGTCATTAAGATTTCAAAAATTCCTGAAGAAAAATATAAAAGATTTCTTTTAGATTACGTCGAAAACAGAACCAGAATAACCTTGACGAGGTAACCGTGGTAATGGAAACGTAAAGGTAAACTTGGAATAACTGTTAACTGATATTTTGACATGTCGTTATCGTGCTGACAGATCAGAAGCAGACGGACAGACACAGACATTCACATAAAAGTAGCTCATAAGCTTTCGCTACTTAATAATATTAGAAAAAGATGAGTTTCCACACAGGTAGCTGGGATAATAATATTATATAACGCTCTCTTAAAAGCAAACACACAAATAAGGATAATAATAGTAATAATAGCGCTACGCGTGCACGAACAGGAAAAAGTTAAGGTAAAAAGAGAAAGGCGGATAGCTAGGGAGAAAACGAATTTCACTTAATTTTCCCTTTTCAACCTTTTCCACTTTTCTCTGCATGTGCATTACGACCACCGTCATCCTTCTTATTATTTTTTGGTCCCCACCAACTAAAAATGATTTTCTTCCATGAAGAGGAGAGAGGAAGAAAGAAACTGGTGGTGCCCGTGGTAGAAAGATGATATCATCTAGAAAAAATGTAGGATGAGCAAACGAGTACACTGTGTAACTAAAACTGTGGAAAATACTGTAGGACAGGATACTATATAAAGTTTGCATTTGGAAGCTACAACTTGATGATTTACGATGAGTCTCAGCTGCAGAGAAGGAAGATGGGAAAAATGAGATAGCTCTATTATATCCTCTGGTTTCCAATAATAATCGTTCGTCCATACTATTATTATTATACAGGTTTACAGGTAGTTTGAGGAACCGTACTAACGGGGAAATCAAAAAAGGTTATAAAATTCACACGCAATATTATATTGTCCATGAAGAAGGGTTATGCTCTACAGCGTTTTACCGATGGACTGACTGATACTCAGCAGCAAGCAGTGCTGCTGCTGGTGTAGGTAGGTAATAGTAATGGCAAAATGTAATAATAATAACAATATCAACTGCACACTCGAGAACAATCTTTCCAACTCGATCAAATCGCCTACTCTTTGTTTTCTTCCTTCTCTTGCAAGCGAATGGTGGATGGTTGGGGCATAGAATATACTTAGAGACAGGGCAACGTGAAACATGAAACTTTCTTTATTTTTTGGTTGAAAGAAAAGGACAATTCCAGTGATCGAAACGAATGATGATGATGATGATGTTATCAAATGAGAAAAGAATGAAGATTGTATAAGTGGGATGATGATGTGGGGATAGACCAGCAGTTGGAACTCTACCCTTTATAATGTTTCTTGGTAAGAGGAAATCTCTGATAATAATATATCCTTCCAGCTCATTCTCAGTTTTCCAGCGCGCTTTGTGGGTTGAACCAAAAACAAATAATAATAGTAATAATAGGAACGCGTTATACTAATAAATATATTTATTATTGTTATTATTATTATTATTGCGGAAAAAACTGGAAAAAGTAGTGAATCCGGACATTGACATCTTAACCAAAGTCGCCATGATCATCTTCATTACTATCTGGTCGTTATCTCAGCGCTAGTGTGGCCAACATAAGACTATATTTACTCTGATGATGTTTCCGCTCTTTCATACAAAACAAACGACATGTAATGTAAACTTTGTGGGCAAAGTATATAATAGACTGAGGTGTGGAACTATCATTATTACTATTATTATTTATCACAAGCGTGCAAGCAAGGTGACCATAATCAATAGAAGAATGACTGATGATCATGATGACGCACGTGGAAGGTTTTGAGAAAAAGAAATGAGTTTGCCTTTTCCGGTTATTCGACTGCCCAATGTTTCACATTGTGTGTCAGTGTAAAAACTGGAAAAGGAAGATAAATCTATCCAAAGAAAAAAATAATGATGATAAGATAAAAACAAGGAAATTTCTTGGTTGGTTGATGAAAAGGTACAAGAAATAAAATTAGACAAGACTCCTTTGTCTTCATTTTGAGAATTTGTTTATAAACTGATGCGCATTATTTATTTGAACACCGGAAATACTTTATTTTACTTGTTACTATATTTCTGATTGTGAATACACAATTAGAAGCTTTTTCCGGTGTCTGCCATCTGGAGAATACAGAGCTTCATGGAACAGGGATGGTGCCTCCAGCTGTGTATTTTTCAAGCAGACATAACGAAATGAAGAGCTGTAATTATTATACATTGTGTTGCTTTCCCCCACAAATGTGCTTTCGCTTAACTGACTAACATGTGGTCATGATGAATGAGAGCCTTGTAGGTTTCTAGAAAAGCCGTCTGTCCATTCATGGTGAAAGAAAATGAAATGCCTGTTTTACTGATTGTTTCTAAGAATAAGCCAGAGATGTCTGATGCAAAATAGCTGTCATTATTGCTGTAATGTTTGTGATAATATGATATCTGGAAAAGGACAACTTTATGGTACCATGTGTGTTCCAAGCTAAAAAGCATGACAGCATTTTCTCTTGGATCTCAATGGTTTTATGGCCCTTTTCATGTTTCGCAAGTTGGTGCGATCATCATCANGCATTTTCTCTTGGATCTCAATGGTTTTATGGCCCTTTTCATGTTTCGCAAGTTGGTGCGATCATCATCACTCTGAATGAAGATGGATTATGAAGTAAGAGATAAGATTGTGGATTCGACACGATATTTTCCTACCCGTTTATTTGCACTTTTACACACTGGTATTATCAATATAAGCTGCTCGAGTGAAAATCCACCCACTTGAAAATTGGTGTGGATGCTCTTTCGAGTGAGGGTTTGTGATAGTTGCTGTTGTTTACTCATCATTGACGACAACACAGCTTGAGTATATGCATATATTTCCAATTCAATATTGCTCCTTTATCAATTGTCTCATTTCCTGTTTTGTCTCAAGCTGCAAAGTAAATATAGACATGACATGTGTCTAAAATATAAAAGCGTTGTGTTTATAATAAAATATTGTGATGTCTGAGCATGTAAAAACGTTAACGTTGCAATGATAGGCAATCAATAAGCTGGTTCAGGATATGAGTCCATCAACAAACGTAACGAAACGTAATATTCTAGCTTAGAGGTGTTCTGTACCCATAAAGTGTTTTCATATACGTATAAAAAGCTACAAAACTTACAAATAATATGTATACCTGAACATTTTTTTAGCCTCCCACGCAAATGGCAGTTACACCCAAATAAAGATTTACTTTTCCATTTGGAATGATCAATTAATTGTTAAAAAATCAGCAGCGCTGGCAGTAGTAGTAGATAATTTGTTAGGATGATAAAACTATTAACGCATACACTTAATTGGTTATCTTTACCTTTTGCAAATAATTGGTTACAATTCCACACTAATGAACACTTTGTCATTTGATTTTTTTATTGCTCAGTTAAAAACTTGCACCAATGTACATGTCTAACTAGTCAGCATATTTTGCAATAATGACGGAAATCTTTATATGAGTTTCATTTTTGTAAATAAAAAATGTTGGAAGTGGTAAATAAATGGATTCTTTTTCGCTTTTTGTGTGTAACGAGGGAAGGAGAAATCAGTAAAAAAGGACATTACACTGAAAGTCAGCAAATCTTTAGAATAAAATTCGATTTTAACTGAGCGAGTGTAAAACCTCAAACATAAAAGGGATGCGAATAAAATCCCACTAGAAAAAAATAATGTTGCTGACATCATCACTATCATTGTATTCGATCGCAAAAAAACTATCTGTGCCTGTCCAATTGGCTTAAGCTTTTAGTCATAAATATTTGATGATGATCAAGCAGTTTTATAGTCAACACTGAGCAAAGATGTATATTTGCAATATGAATGTAATTTTCTGCAAAAAAAGATAGCTTTGGAATGCAAGTAATCCTAATAGTGTTCATTTCATCCGTCGAATGGACAAGACTGAAGCTTTTTAAAAGTGACATTGAAAATTTGTGATGCATTTTGAAAGCTAACAGACTGCCATGTCAAATTTCGAGTTTTTATATTCTAATTCCGAAATTTCTACCGCTGCGCTATCTACAACCAACAGTAAACCTGCCTAATATACTCATACTCCATTATCTCATTAGATGAGCTCATACCAAAAGAAAAAAAACATAATTAATTATTAGTACTGCCCTTAGGTTGGCCACAAAATTGTTATTTGATTATCATCACGTAATGCCCAAGGAGTATTGGACACAATAATAATTTTCAATAATAACAGCAATAATTTAATTTGATGTATTGTAATTGTCATTATAGTGAATTTGGCGTGCCATGTGGCATTTTTCAATCATTCGCTGATGATGACATAGTAAAACAACAAGAAGTGTATTCATAAATGGATGAAAAATTATTAGACAGACAACCATGTCATCACCGTTGTTATAGTAAAATAGGCAAAAAATCAAACCATTAAAGCCTCACATGATGCTTTAACTGAATAATAACTCTCCAGCAGAACTCCAGAGAGTGAGAGAGAAAGGAGGAGAGAGATTTCTTTGTGTCTTCTACTAATGATGAAATGATGGGAATGAAATGATTTGGCAGGAGAGAAACAACGCGGTCATCATCAACATTTGGACAGACAAGGAGAATATGAGAGGGAGAGAACGAGTGAGAGTGAGCAAATAATACGTTTTTTTATCATCATGATATCATAAATATAGCCTTATGGTCAAGTATTGGTTTTTTATGCAAGTGTTGTGTTTGTACTTTGTAGTTACAATAAAAGTGATTATTAATCTCATAAATTTTGGTGTTATTTACATCACTTTTGTCCGATTTTCTCAAACATGAGTTTATATGCTTGTTAGTGGGGGAATACTATTTATAAATAGCCAATAAAATATGCGACGATTAACATGCACGTGCGATTGAATTGAATGTCAGTGACAGTGCCGTTTTTGTCAAGTTTGAGTTTCATTGATATCACATTTTTTCGCTGCTGTTAATATTGCATGGTCATCTTCATCTTCATTATCATGATGAGTAATATTTATATTGAATAAAGGAATGGGAAATAAGCTTTAATACTCTTTTATAAAATCAAAGTGTAATGCACATTACTTTCCCTCCTACACCTTTGCCAATTTTTGCTCGTTGTCATGTCATTGTAATCATGAATCATTCATTACAATCAGATCGTAATATAATTGTAAAAATTATGATGAATGGGGACATGCGGCCAGCACATGTCAGTAATAATGAAGCGATGCAAAATAAAGAGAAAGATATCCTGGTGATTAGTTTTTTGTTTTTTTTATTACGAGATTTTTCTTGTGTATTGGTTTCCTTTTTCGTCTATTACAAATTGACATGTACAAAACAGACCAATGTAAACTTTTTTGTTTGTTTAGTAGTTTTTTTTGTTGAATTCATTTCTTCATCGTTCGTAAATATTACATTTTTATCGTGTTTTTCTCCTGTTTTTAAAGTATTTAAAATCGGCTTTGTTTCATATGGTTATGTAGTTTGTATTTTTGTTGTTGATGTGGTCTGAGAAATAGGATGCGAATTAATTTATGTATATTACCTTTAACATTTTTTTCCAATAATTATCAAGTTTACATTGTGAAGAAGAAGAAATACAGTTGAAATAAACTTGCGACTTGCACATAAGTCCATCTAGCTACTATGTATTTAATTATACACTACGAATACGATATACGAATGAACTTGCGTGCACAGCCGATTAACCACAGTACTTAATAATAGTTCTCGTCGCTCTAATTAACTTATACACAAAAAGGCCAAGAGAAACAATCATACGAGACAATAACAATAATAGTTAGGACAGTATATAGTCTACCATTTTAGCTATGCAGCTGTGTACCTAGTGATAAGTAGTACAATCAACCCAATAGATCATTAGGATCCACTTCAATAATAATAATAATAACAATAAATTAATAATAATAATAATAGTAAGTAGTAACACTCAACACCATTATTATTATTTTTACCGTTATTAAGAATCATGAACAAGCATCCAGTTCATACTTCATCCATTAAAATCCTTGTCTCATTGGCCTATCTATTTTTATTATTGTAACGATGATGTGTACATAATATACTGATGTTTCAAACTGTTCAAAAGGTAATACACATTAACTAGCATATCCGTATTTAAAATGAAGGCTAAAGCTAAAGGCTACTTTTAAAAAGGCTAACGTTTTGCATATTCCCTGCTATAAATGTATTTTTTCAATATTGCGACAGTAAGTAAGAAAAACAAGTCGGTTCCTCCCGTCATATTCGCTATAAAATCCTATGAATTCACTAACACACTCTTGTTTGCACGCAAAAAATCATTAGAATGAGAAAAATATGTGGATTTTTGGTTGTATTACTGTTCCGAACTAGACCATGTTATAAATAGTAAAAAGCCTCCTTTTGCAAAATAAATTTTGGGATCATAATAATCAGTCACAGAAAATAATGAAAACTGAGAAATAAAGACAAAAGATTACCTTAATTTATTCCAGTTATCGGATCTAAATGTATGTATAATATTATTATTCATTTTCGTGAAAACATTAAAAGACAAAATCATAAGGCAAATCGTATTAGTAGTAATAATAATAATGATAATACAAATTACATAGTAATAGCCGTAATAATAATAATAAGTAAAGACTTGATCATCCAAACGCTTAAATACTATGTGTATAATAAGCCGTTTACTTTCTAAAAGTCGAAGAAACGAAAATGTATTTTCTTTGTTTTTTTTCTCTTTTTAAATAGAAATGTTATATAATAATCATACAGTAATCGTAGTAATACACAAGTAGTCATAATAGTAAATCATACTTTTAATTGGAGCAGTAAGAATTTTTTGCATTACAAAATAGATTCAATGTCATTCAAAACCACTTTGTTTGTTTGTTTTCTTTTTTTCCCTTCGTTAAATACAGTGAATAACCTATAAAAATGAATATCAAACACGCAGCAGCTACTTGTTTTACTCCTACTTTAGAAAGAAACGAGGATTTTATCCGGACAGTTATCAAGATTTTTTTACGGATATAGAATAGTAGCAGCAGCAGTAGTAATTTAATTTCACACTGTTCATCCTAAACCTTTTTTTGTGTAACAAGAGACGAGTTTTAATTTTCACTACCTTTTGATTTCTTGTCAACTGTTTTTTATAAATAAGTTTTTAGCTACTAAAACACAAACGATCACACACAACAGCGTACAATTTCATTCCTCATAATAATGAAAGCCAACTTAGTAAGTCGTCGTTATTTGCATGATACAGTTGACACACACACGTGATGATATTATTATTAATAATAATAATATAATAACTAATTAATTAGAGTCTTGATCACCAATAAGTTGTACATACATAGTTTATTTTATTCATATAATAATAATGATGATAACAAGGGAAGTGCGAGCCTGTAGAGGGATAATTATAGCCCGGGATATTTTTATTGTTATTAATTATTTTTAATTAGTTTTGTTTTGATATCGAAACAACCGTACATACTTAAACAACAGTAGGTTTTCTTTTTGTGCAGACACTCACAGAGACAAACAAATTTAAGACCAAACAATTAAATTTATTAGGCTGATTGTTGTTGTTGTTGTTGTTATTGAATCCTCAAAAAAGATTTATTTTCTAGAGAAATTCATAGAATGAAGACCAAAAAGTTGAAGTTTATTACAATTCATTTTCTTTACTTTTGCTGTTGTTGGGCACTTTTGAAAAATGTACGTACTTACGAATATAATAACTAATTACAACATTATTATTACAAAGATAGCTGCATAACTGAAAAGTTGTTTTTCAGTATGTTGGGGTGTTTTGTCGCGCTGTTTCTTTGCTCATCTAGTAGTAATGGCGTTGGTTTTATAATAATATTATTGTGTAGTAGAAATGTGTGAAGAATCAACAAGTCTATTTTTCCTTCATTTTTTATTACTCTTCCCTTTTCAATATTCCCTTGCGCTGTTGATAATTTTATGGAGGATTTTTGGATTCTTTACTAGTCTCAGTCGTCTCCATCTCCATCCTCGCCGTCTTCTTCTTCTTCCTCTAACCAATTCAGCCACTGGTTGACTTGGAAAAGGGCGTTTCCTTTCCCAGGATAGTCATCACGAATGTCTTCTTTCCACTTCAGAAAAGCATCCTCTTCAATAAGATCCAGTTCGTAGGTGTTCATAAACCAACGGAGCAGCATGACTGTAATTAAGTTAGTATTAAAAGCAAACGTGTTAGATTCCACAACAGTTACGATAGTGCTTGAACGAAGCAAGAGTATGAAACTTTCTGTCACTATTTATTTACCTTTTGGACATTCAAGGGCAAACCATGCCGATTGTAGGGCGTAGATTCCTATGACTTGAAGGTCAACTCGGTTCTCGAGGAAGGTGGAAACAACAGGCTTGTATTTCAACAACAGTTCTTTCTCTTTCTCCTTGGTCTGCTTTTCGTTTGCTTGGTTTGGATTTTCCTCAAGCCCAAGTGCTTTCAATGCTTCCTGCAAAAGTGGAAAGTAAATCATAGTGTTTAATGCTGGTTAGGTGTCTATACGGCTTAAATAACAAGTTTGTATAAATTTTGAAAGACAGGCACTTACAGTGTTGATGAATTTAAAGATTACTGTCATTAGAGCATGAATGAAGCCATGTGACGTCTGATAGGTAACGTCAACTTGTCCTTTCACCCACTCGAGGAAGTCAGTTGGGTCTGCGTTTATCTACACAGAAAATAAAAAAATGTGAGTAATATCTGGCGCAAGAACGGTTTGGAGAGCTTTTGATAGGTTTACTTAATTTTTGTCTTCATTTTACATTTCGGCATACCTGCAAGCGTTTTGCCATTTCGGCTTGAATTTTCAAAAGCGGGAAGAGGAAGGAAAGTTCCCTTTCCTCAAGAATTTCTGCCATGCGATCCTTGGTGCGGTCTGTTTTTGGCAATGTGGTCAAAAGACTGACCTTGCTCTCTTCGAACAATTTGCAGAGTTTAGTTCGTTCAAGGGTCTTGCTCATGTGCTGTAGTACGAGCAGCAAGAATGGATAGTGCTTTCCATTCTCAGTTAACTCTGCAACCTCGACAATGGTCATTTGCCCCTGGGTGATTGCACGCCCTGCAAATGCAGCCACATAAGATTTGATGCGGGGAATGTCTGCCTCTAAGTCAGCCATTAGGTCAAGCATGACACGGAAGGAATCCTGGAATTGCGTAACAGTGATAAACTCCTTCTCCACAAGATAGATGACGAACAGGTAGATGGATTCGCGATCGGCCTCTGCAAAAAATAATTGCGATTAAATTATGTTAACGATTTTGAAAATGATTCACAATTAAAGTACATATGAATATGCGCATGAAATGTTACCATTGTGGTCCATAGCTTTGTTTAGTATTGCCACCATGACATCGCAAAAGAGACGTTCTGGTATATTAAGTGCCTTCATTGCCTCAAGAGCTTCTTCCTGGGACTTTTTGCTCAAAAAGTCGCGAATAACATCATCCACCTTCTTGATGACGTCATCCTTCGTGGGAGCCTTGTTTTTCTTCTTTTCAAGGCTGTTCTTGTTTCCAGGCTGCATCAGTGGATTTTCAACAGGTGGTGGTGGCTGGTTTATTACTGGAGGTGGCAAAACTGCCGTTACAGGAGACTTTCTAGGATCCATGATTGGTGGAGCAAACGTTGGCGGCTTCATCGGCTGGGGAATCATTTTGATCATTGATGTTGGTGGAGGTCTGAAGGATAGCTCCTCGTTTTGCATAGGCATGGTCGTCATCTGCATGGGTGGAGCACCTCCTACCATCCCCTGGCTAGCTTGTTGCTGCTTCATAAATCGTGGAGCAACGGGAGACTTTTCATATCCATGGTTGTTCATGTTGTTCTGGTTATTTCGCATATTGTGGTGAATGTTCATTTGGCCGTGATGGCCATCATTTCCACCGACGCCGCCGCCCCCACCGCCACCATGATGATTGTTGTGATTCATGTGGTTATGATGATGCATATTGTTCTGGTTGTGGTGATACTTCATGTTATTTTTGTGCTGGTAGTATGGATGGTTGTTTGGTGCCATGTTGTTGGGTTGATTGGGTTGGTTGTAACCTCTCATCCCGCCCGCAGGTCTGTAGTTGTTGTGAATTGGAGGTGGCGTGTGGAAGCCATTGGTTTCCATGCCGAGTGACTTTTCTCCTGGGGTTATAACTCCCGGTCCGGTGCCCAAACTGGTCATTGCAATAGGAACAGGAGCAAATACGTCTTCCAGTCCCGTCCGTTTTTTGGGACCAAAGATTCTGCCATTTCGCCTTGGATCGATTTGCAAATATCTAAAGTCTTCCGTAGGTGACCGTGATCCGTCCGATATTCCAAGTTCGTCATGAGCCTCCCGCCGGATCTCCTGAAATACAGGTAAGCCATTTCGTAATTCATACCCTCGAACAAACAATGCGCTGTGTCGACATGATGGCTCATACATTATTATTTTAGAAGTAATTAAATAATTATTATTCTACCTGAATGGGTTTGGGCGACTCCTTCAACGAGATGGTCTTTCTTGGCAGCCAATGATTATCCCTCAGCTCGATCACATCTTGCAGCATAAACCTGATCCTTGCTGGCAGTTTCTCGTTTTCTGAGAGTTCCTTCATGCGATCAAAGTACTGATCCATAAGGTATTTCCCTTTGTCATTGTCTAACAAATGACCACAGGTGCTCATTATTTGACACAGACACTCCAGATCTTCCGCCTTCGTCTTCTTGACCAACTCCTCGCAACATTTGTGGAGGATTGAGTGAGTGAGCATCTCCAATTTTCCAAGCTCCCCAATGAATTTGATGTTTCCAAGCATCTTTCGCTTGGCCAGCAATTTCTCCTCTTCCTCTTCTGGAGTGAGATTTCCTGTTCGTTTATCATACATGGCCGAAGCGTGAGCTCTGTTGGCATACTCATCTTGACACTTATTTAACAGAAGACGGCGGAAAGTTGTAGTGTTATCTGGGTTTGGAGGGTCGAAATTCGGTACTTTCTTCGATAATTTCTTACATAGCTGAAATTAGTTTATAGAATCAGCAGCAATTGTGATTAGTTGGAGCTAC
>JAANSP010002292.1:0-13126 GCA_036850745.1 Homidia socia | reverse complement strand
ATAATAATGTATCTACAATAAAACCACAATCCATTTCAAGAAGGATGTTTTCATGAGCCGACATGCTAATATTCGTGCCAGCATGCCTACAGACATGCAACGAAACTTTTTTGGATAAGCAAGTACGCACGCATATCAACTGGATTTTTCTTTCCTAGCTAAACCAGCAGGAACATGAATACCTAGGTATAATGAATATAATGATGGCACTATACTATAATCATGGATGACAGGCTAAAACGATGAGCAGAGGAACACACTGTACCATGCCAAGAAAGCACAGCGCCTTAGTTTTATAGCAGCTTTTGACTGTATTTTTTTAGAGAAATCATGAAATTGGAAGTGTCTACATTGTATTTTAGCTTGAATTTATATGCCTGGAAATTAAGGCAGTAGTGGTATATAATATAAAAATGATGAGCCTTCGATTTGCCGCTCAGCTTGGATTTATACATATACTCTAAAGCAAATTTTAGTCTATTGTTTGTATATAAATTGTAAATGTCACATGGCTGAGTGGTGTGTGAGACTAATATGTTTGTCAAATGCAGCAAAAATTATAGAAATTAGAAATATATATCATGAAAATATAGAACGCACGAAGTAGATGCTTCAAAAATACTGCTACTGAAACTGTGTTTTATAGCAGCTTTTGACTGTATTTTTTTAGAGAAATCATGAAATTGGAAGTGTCTACATTGTATTTTAGCTTGAATTTATATGCCTGGAAATTAAGGCAGTAGTAGTATATAATATAAAAATGATGAGCCTTCGATTTGCCGCTCAGCTTGGATTTATACATATACTCTAAAGCAAATTTTAGTCTATTGATGCACATAAATTGTAAATGTCACATGGCTGAGTGGTGTGAGGTGAGACTAATATGTTTGTCGAATACAGCAAAAATTATAGAAATTAGAAATATATATCATGAAAATATAGAACGCACGAAGTAGATGCTTCAAAAATGCTGCTACTGAAACTGGTCTCCTTTTTTGCTGCCCTACGTACGTACTTACCATAAAAAGATTAAGATTATTCAAAAAATTCTGAGGTAAACTCTTGTTCAACTCTTGAACTTTTAATGCACTACCTACTCGTTTCCACAAAGTCCACTTCCAGTCACGTCCGCGCTTCTCATTCTATTTTTCAAAACACCGAGCACCGAGTTATCAACAAAATTCTACCTTTCTACTTTCCATGAAGAAAAAAGAGTAAAAGACAATAAAACAATGAAAGCAGGGAGAAATTACTATTAATAATCACAAGTATTTTACAAGGTTGAAAAATATAAAGTAAAAACGAGACGAACGAGGGTTTTTCCATTTCTGAAGCCACTCAAGCAGTAAGTCTTGAACGACTTTGCTCTGCTGTTGCTGTTATTAATACTTGGAAGTAAAAATTAAAATACAGAGATGAAAAAATGAACAGATGAACAGAACTGGAAAGAAACTCATTATTACAGACTGTGGATATTAACGAGGATGCATAAATTATACGCATGCTATAAAATAATAGCATAAAAAACTGTTCAATTCAATTTAATATCAATGAATGATACCCCTCCTAGCCTACACCGAAACCGCTCGACCAACTCTGACTTGTGTACTTTTTTAAATTGCAAGCAGACAATTTTCATTGTACTTTCGCTTGTTATTGTGTAACTACCTTCCTACCTTTAGAATATACTTGAGTTTATGAATTGCCAAAAATCAGGTAATATTAAAAAGTTGCAAACTTGTATCCTTTGCTTTTTTGATTGAAACTCGAATTGGAGAATATAGATAAATGAAAAACTTGAAGAAAACCACAACAAAGTGGGATTCACAGAACATGGACACGAAAATGTAGATATAAATAATTATAAAACAATGCGATTCATTAAAAATGGAGGTTGAGGTAAGCCATACCCAAGTTCCACTTGTTCCAGCTTATCTTTCTATTAGCTTCTATACTTGAGTTTTTTATAATTGCATAACAGCAACCTCGAAGAAAGGAAACCAAATCACTTTTTGCAACATTGATTATTATTATAAGCTTCAAAGAAAAATCGCAAAAAATCTGTTCCCCTTTCCCTATTGACAGACTTACTTAACAAAGAACTACAATAAAATAAGATTTTGNAAAATAAGACTTTGAAAAAAAAGAAAAATACTTACTTGATCGTCTCCAAAATTTCCATTGCTCCATCATATCGATCCTGAAAGTAATTAAAATAAATTAAAATAAAGCAAAATAGATGGACATTGGACAAAGACTTGACTACTTATTTAAAATTAAAAAATTGCATTGTACAAAACAAAAGAGAGATTATGAAATTAGTCACCTCCTCCTCCTGAGGTTGACTTTCGATTTAATATTATTAAAATAATAACAGTTAGGATCTTACCTTTCCTCCACTCAGCGGCCAGTTATACAAGACTGGCTCAGCACCAACCGGGCTATGCAATTTCAATTCCATCGTCATTTTGACACAATCAGTAGTACTGATCAACACTGCTTAAGTCCTTCCAATAATAAACAATCACTCCAAAACACGACTAATGACACGACACCAGGTCGATCCATAAACAGATCATCGATCCGGATCACTCTCATTGATCAATAACAGCAATAATGCAATTGATCTGCTTCACCACCACCGGATCATGCATAAATCGTATAACAAGCTAGCTCATCTTACACATTTTTCAATACAACAACCCTTAAACCATCTCCCCGAAAACCAGCAGAATTAAAAAATGTTACACAAGTCACACTAATATTTTTAATTCTATCATGGACTCTATCCATTTTCGATTTATCGGTCCAGTTGTCACACTTCCGTAACACCATCATCTTGAGAAAATTGAAAACAATTGAATCTCCCTAATAATAGCATTCCAATTCCAATCTTCACATTAATCATTTTTGTCATGTTTCTGGATAAGAAAAGCACGCCTAGCAAATATATCTTTCGGTTCAAATTTACTCTGACGTGTTTTGAATTTTGCTTTCCTATCACTTAATCATGGAAAACTTGCACAAATCGTCCTTTAGTAATTGCAATTAAATGCATGACACACATAGGTATACACTGTCAAGTGTAAACAAATGGAGACAACATTTTCTTTCTAGATTCTCCTACAAACAACTCACTCGATCAACGAATTAATATTTCAAAGTGTACATGCTTTATGTAACTTGATGATGTAACGATTTTATTATTTTGTTATTTAATCGCTGATCTTTCTCTCCAGCCAAAAATGAATCTTTTAAACTTGACTTTACGCAAAAATTACAAAAGTAAAAGCTGCACATTTTGTTTTATCTAGCCAATTATAACAGAAAAGGATTTCACAAGTTATTTTCAAATTTTGAGCTGTCAACAACTTGAAATGACGAATTCGCTATTCGTCAATTCGTCAGCTACAAATGTAAAAATGTGTTTGTTCAATTTCAAACCAACTTTTTGCTCCAAAAATAATAACTGTTGTAACATTACTGCTCGCACTAATATTAGTGCAGTCGCCATCACCAATTTTATTTTTGCAACTTTTTTAAATTTAACTGATACTGATTTTAAGTAACACAATTAACACAAACACTCGTCGTGAAATTGAAAATACACCTTCAACTACCCTTTCACCAGCGCCGTCGTACAAACCACCCCCACTGCCGCTCGCACACCCAAACTTTTAACCGACCGACCATCATCCAAAAATAATAACTGTTGTAACATTACTGCTCGTACTAATATTAGTGTAGTCGCCATCACCAATTATATTTTTGCAACTTTTTTAATTTAACTGATACTGATTTTAAGTAACACAATTAACACAAACACTCGTGAAATTGAAAATACACCTTCAACTACCCTTTCACCAGAGCCGTCGTACAAACCACCCCCACTGCCGCTCGCACACCCAAACTTTTAACCGACCGACCATCAACACAAAAATCCACACCGCACAGCTATTCAGTTGCACAGCACGAACCAACTGCTACATTTTCCTCAAAACATCTACAGCATTTAAATCCTTTTAAATGAAAAGCCAAACAGTTCCTTGTTAACTTGCTAATTATTCTTATTTTTTAAACTAAATCTTTTAAACTTTCATTTATCTTCTATAATCTTTCTACTTTTCGGCTTTTTCGTTCTTGTCCACATTTTCATGGAAAAACTGTATTCACAATTTCTCACTCATTCATACTTTCATACGACTAAAAAATAACGCTGCGGTCTTGCTGCCGCGTCGTGCTGTGTTCTCATCTCCTAATTTGCAAGCACTCAGACACGCTCACGTTGGAAATCAAATTAGCACTAGTAATCAATCAGACCAGAAATAAACCGCCTTGCAAAAAACTATATTTTAGGACATACTTCAATGTTATATGTCGTACTTGATAACTTTTGATGTGCATGTTTGCACAGTGGTTGTTGTAGTAGTAGTATTAATAAAAATTAACAGACTTTACTGTATTTACACATAGCACACACACTTCTTTAATGTATTATATATATTTTTCAATGCTAATAATAATTATTATTAGGAATGTCCTGTCTGTTACAGGACTGATAATGCAATATAATATGTTGTTTAGTTATCATCGTCATTTTTCTCCTTCTTCAAGATTCAAAAAGAGGATATTTATAAAGTATATTAGAATATATAATAATATGTATATTTTTCTCTCTTGGTTTGCTTTTTACTTTTACTACTGCACACAAACACGAGCTCACTCACATACTTAAACTTTTTGGGCAGCGTTTGGGCATCCATCCAGCCAGCCCTGTGGTTGAATGCACTCTTCCGAGCTAGGCAAACCTCGTCCAAACATTTTCATTTGAAAATATCTCCAACATAGAAGAGAACAACGAGAGGAGAACTCTATTGACTATATACATTTTTACTCACTAACTTGTGTATATCCTTAGCATTAGCAATATGGGAGGTAGTAGTAATGATAAGTTCAAGAGAGAGCCATGCCATCAACCATCAAAGAGATAATGTATGAAGTTTATATACAGAAAATGTTCACAAGAAGCAGGCAAAAGCACGTTATTTACAGAGAGAGAGAGAGAGAGATCTTTTTCAGCATTCATTTTATATCCTTCCGACGAGTAGCCGTGGTGTTGCTGTGCTAGTCGTTAGTACAAATACAGCGTGTTTGTTATATTATTACCGACTTCTATACCATATACAGCACCAAAGCTCGTAAGCACGTAGGCTGTTGTTGATGTAAGTATATGTTTGAAAGAGAAAAAACTTTTTTCCCATAATTATATACTCACACTCACAATCCACATTTCGTATAAGTAGGTATATAGACAACACTCAACACCATTGTAGATTGGATACATAAAGTTTGTACTACAGATAAAGAAGAATAAACAAGAATTGTAGAGCAGAGCAGCATGAACATTTCTATATAACAACCATTTTTGAAGCACTGTTTTCAAGATAACCAAAAGCTTTCAAAATAATGCTGCGTACATATATTCTTACGTGTATATATGCATCTCGTCATGGTGCAATATTTTTTGAAGATGTGCATACACATACGCTTTCAAATATTGCAGAATAAAAGTTTCATAGAATTCTACCGCTGATCTTCATTCTTAGACTTTTTCTCTCTTTTTGTCTCACTCGGCATAATGCACTGTATCTAGGTATGCAGAATATGTTATATACCTACCTATTCATAGTTTTAGCTTTTAGCACTCATAACATTCAGCAGCTCTCAGTCAGTATTCATTTTGTCTCCTCTTTTCAGCGAATCCTTCATAGCCCTTCTTCTTTATGATTATAAGATTATAACAGTCTTATGTTTGTGTGTTCGTAACAGGAGCAATGGGGGAAAAGTAAACACAAAGTAACTTAATAATACAGCTATTTTCATACGAAAATTGCTTTCAGTCATCGCATCGTCATCATTCTAGCAAAAATAGAGAGGACAAGAAATATATTTATAAATTTTCATCATTCATCATCATATAGACCTGGAATTGCATTATTGGATATTCCGTATAGTAGTATTCGTTTTAGCTAAGAAGTAAAAAACAGCATCGTATGTGCTGTGAATAATATATAAATTTCCATCTAGCTCATGCTTATATATTCTTCCTTGCTTGCATACGCACATTAAGTCTCCACTGCCGTCATTCTCATCATCATCATTGTCAAAACAGCAGCACATGCAATTTGGTAGGTAGCTACTGCACGGCTACGTAATATTTTTGTAGGTACAATATTATGTACTTTTCTACTCTTGTCACTATTACATATAATACGCTGTTTGTTAATCGGAAGGAAAGTTTGCTGGTTTGGTTGGCTGGCACTATACTGCACTGCTAGCTTTAGAAATGCATGCATGTTGCTGCAGCAAAGCAGAAAAAAATCTTATCATGGAATGTAAAATGATGTCCTTCTCTTCTACTTGTATTCTACTATTACATACTACTATGCTGATCAAGTCATAATAACCACATCTGAGGGAAAAAATTGAATTGAAGCTAACAAACTTTACTAAAAAACGACATAAGGAGGTCTTTGCTTCCTCTCGTATTATGTATGTAGGCAGCGTATGTTACACTTAGCTATCCAAGCTTCCCACTGCTAAAAAAAGCCTTGAAAAAGGGCATTCGCATTCATACCAATAATTTCAACCACTGGCAAGAACTGAATAGGTTGAAGATGAGCTGTGCTGACATGGAGCTAGACTTACTACTGCTAGTGAGTGAGTAATAAGAAGAAAACTGTGTAATCCCAGTAATGCAACTGCTACATGATAGTTAGGGTATTATAATGATATTCATCATCAAAGAATTTAATGCAAGAAACAGCAGGAAAAATGTCTTTCTTCTACTTACCACCAATTTCTCTGTATGTAATTCTATGTACTCTGTTTCATAATAGGCAAATAATATTATTATTATGCTGCAATCTGCAATAAGAGTTCATTGGAAATAGAAAATGTGGTTTGTTAGTACAAAAAAGAGTTCACCCTTGTTCTCAGACTGGACTGGATTGAATATTACTAGGATTTCTGCATCCTTGTAATACCTACTTACAAAAAACCCACATATCATGTACGCTATGTTTGCCATATATAATGCTAGTTCTTTGTGGAGAAAATTACTCATGGATAAAATGAAACGTGAATGATGATAAGATAGGTATAAAAGTATACACAAGTTCCTTTCATTCTCTCTCGTGTTCGTCTGCTTTTGTTATTGTTACGATATACTGGTATTCCGGTTTTGGTTGGTTCTCAGACTGATGACCTTCCTCTCAGAAAAGTTGTACAAGAAAGGATATATTGGGCCTGTGTGAAACAAGTTCACAAGTAAAAGTGCGGAGGAGGAGACCAAGAAATGTTATTGTGGAATGGGTATGCAATGGGCATACCTCTGTGTTTACATGTAAAAGAGAGAAATATCGTGATAAAAATTTTGGGAAAAAGAGACAAGCAGTACATACGGAACTTTTGTGTATAAAATGGCAAAAGAGAGTGACTGAACTGGGCGATTGATGATGATGGCCACACTGGCTAGGCAAGGGCTAGACAGCACAAATTATTGCATTGGTAGATCGCTTTGTTTGAAAAGAGCTGCCTAGCAAGATACAGCGGCACGGATGTAATGTAAGTAGGCATTACAACATGATGGTTTTGCTATTCAGAGGAAGCAAAGAATATAAAGATGAGAATCACGAAAAAAATCTTTGTGTAAATGCTTGAGTAGAAGAGCTTGCTATGGTAGGATCCCGCGAGTATTTTAGTGAAAAGTAAAAGCAGCATGAACACTGCGTTCTGAGGACCAACCCCACAGTCTCAAGGATACTCCTTTTTATAAATTACAGGATAGGAAATATGCATGGCGGATTTTGTCCGGGTGTTTTGACTTTGACTTTGGGGGAAATAAAATATGGGAAATTGAAATGAGAATACTGAGATGATGGAAACGGCACGACAATGAATTTTTGCTGCACATTTTGCATTCTAGCTAATAAAGCACGTGGGCTTGCAATAATCACTGTACATATTTGACATTCCATTTTCTGTATAGTTGGTTGTCCCCTTCAGTCGTCACAAGAAAATGCGAATTAAATGGTACATTATATTTCAAAATATTATGAAAGATAATAATAGGAAATGATAATGTATGTATAAATTGATAAATATACTTTAATTAACAGAGATTATAGTACAAGTCTACACCGTCGTAGCTGTTACTATTTTGCTTTATGCTCATGGTCTAGTTCTAGCTTGTATTCTCACATTCTGAGCAGTTAAATATTATTTCAAGTGTTCCTTTTTTATGCATTTAATTTTGCATTCACAAGATTTTATAAATAAATTCAATTTATTCAGTAGAAATACATACTATACGTTTAAACGTGTTTCAAATTTAAATATAAAATAAAAGTTAACGAACAAGTTAATTATCTGGACATGTGTATAAAGTGATTTTATGAAGAACTGCAACAATACTGTTGCATCACAAAGTAAACTTTTAAGCATTTCCTGAACGATATGCTTTGCTACCTTTTCGCGCAATAACTTTCTTTCGTCCTGGCTTAGACCCTCTGTTATTGAACGTTTTCTTGGATTGATTAAATGATCTTTTCCCTCCATTTCTGTCGGTTCCATCACTTCTTCCTCTTTTAAAATTACTCCCAGGGCCACCTTCCGGTCTTCTTCCTCTTTTGAAATTACTCCCAGTGCCACCTTCCTCTCTTCTTCCTCTTTTGAAATTAGTACCAAAACCGCCTTCCTCTTTCGTCCTGGCTTAGACCCTCTGTTATTGAACGTTTTCTTGGATTGATTAAATGATCTTTTCCCTCCATTTCTGTCGGTTCCATCACTTCTTCCTCTTTTGAAATTACTCCCAGGGCCACCTTCCGGTCTTCTTCCTCTTTTGAAATTACTCCCAGGGCCACCTTCCTCTCTTCTTCCTCTTTTGAAATTAGTACCAAAACCGCCTTCCTCCCTTCTTCCTCTTCTCTTTGATCCCATTTCTCCCATGCTTCCCTTTTGCTTTAATTTTTTCATGAGTTTAGCCTTTTTCTTTGACTTTAGTAAACTTGGATACTCTTCCCCTTTTAAATGATCCTTCATTATTATCACGATCGTTGAATTTCCTCTTACGGCCTTGGCTTTCCGAAAACTTGGAAAATTGCCGCCTTTCAGTAAAGGTATCTACAAAAAATTGAATTATTGTTACTATCAATGAAAAATTGCTGGTTATACTATAGGATACACGCTGACTGCTGGCTGACACTATTTTAAGTTTAATTTAATCTCTGTATTTTACACCAACCCTCATCAGGATCTTCTCCCACTTCCTTGCGATACCAGTCTGCGTCATTGTCCTCTTCATTATTGTTTTCATTTGAAGATAATTCAGGTCCAAAGCGCATACCTCGAATACATTTTTGTTTGTGATCTTCTTTTTCTCTTTTCTTCTTCTCAACGTTCAACTCTTGTTCCCTTTTCCTAGCAAGTTTCATTTTCCTAAAAGAAATTACAAGAGACGACAGTCAATATTGCTACGTACATGTCAATCCTCTACAACAATCAAAACAGCTCCTATTTAAAAGCATACTTTTTTAGATTTCGCTGTTGTCTGATAAATAGTTTTTCTTCAGGTGTTTTTTCAACGATTTTGTGGTACAAAACTTCTCCTTCACACAGTCCTTCTTCCACTTTGATTAA
The DNA here is from genome assembly GCA_036850745.1 of Homidia socia. Lineage (NCBI taxonomy): Eukaryota > Metazoa > Arthropoda > Collembola > Entomobryomorpha > Entomobryidae > Homidia > Homidia socia. The sequence goes on along the minus strand of JAANSP010002292.1, from coordinate 3,427 downwards.
CTAAATAAAAATAGTAATTCGGTGTTAGCAACTTAACATGAATTTTAAGAGGATTCCGTCATTAAAAAGAAATAGCATTACCTGCATCTTGAGTCTAGGTCCGAGTTCAACCAATTTCACACCAACCTCCTCTAGTCCTTTTGATACTTTAACACCCATTTTCTGTGATACTCCTACCGTTTCTGTGTTATCTTCTGCCTCACTTTCAGATATTTCCCCGTCTCTGTAGCAGAAAGGAAACAGATAGAAAACAGGTATTTAGTATGAATTATCAGCGTATTCTAACTATGTCTTACCTGCTAATGAAATCAGCAATGTCAGTACAGCGACTCAGGTTTGGAATTCTTCCATTTTTACTTATCAGTACTTTTTTCATTGGATTCCGTCATTAAAAAGAAATAGCATTACCTGCATCTTGAGTCTAGGTCCGAGTTCAACCAATTTCACACCAACCTCCTCTAGTCCTTTTGATACTTTGACACCCATTTTCTGTGATACTCCTACCGTTTCTGTGTTATCTTCTGCCTCACTTTCAGATATTTCCCCGTCTCTGTAGTAGAAAGGGAACAGATAGAAAGCAGGTATTTTGTATGAATTATCAGCGTATTCTAACTATTTCTTACCTGCTAATGAAATCAGCAATGTCAGTACAGCGACTCAGGTTTGGAATTCTTCCATTTTTACTTATCAGTACTTTTTTCATCGCCTTTGAAACACCTGTTGTTTTAAACGTGATTGCATAATGCCTGAATTCAATGGTGTCATCTTCGTCTATATAGTTCAGCAACAAAACACGCCGGATTTCTGACAGACGAATTTTATTCACGTTTATTGATGGGAACATATTTTGGAACGTTTTTGAAACCAAATCTAGTGTTTGGGATTCCGTTGAGAAATTGTTCATGATTAGCAAAGGTTGGTGAAGGAACTGAGCTTCAAATGTAACCTGCTTTCTGAGATTAGAAAGAACATCTCTCGCCAAAGTATAGTTCAAAATTCTGAATGTCAGTGTCGGTCCACGTGGAATCTTGCAAATTTTCAAGTATGGGCTTACTGCAGTTCTAGTTAATATGCACATGTGAGTCACATGAAAATAGCTGGCGATCGAGACGTAGTCCCTCAGTACATTTCCTTTCTTCATCTGTTTAAAGCACAAAACAAGTAAATTATTGTTACATATTGATATCCAACTGGGCTATACCAAACGCATGCAAAGATGAATTAATCAAAATTAATTTGGAGTGTCTCACTTTTAAATTTGACGCAGTAAATGGCTCCATAACTTTTCTGAGGTCCTTCATAAGCTCCTTCATGTACCTCCCTACCTTTCCTCTGTATATTATAAAGGAATGAGGAGCTCCTTTCAACTCCTCCGGTTTCAAATTGTGCCCAGTCTGTCTCATCTGACATGAGAGCGGTGGGTTCCGCCTTTTTCAAGGCCCGTATCCGCTTCTTCGCTTTTGACTGCACAAACATTAATGATAAATTTACTTTAAGATTTATTAAACTTACTTTATAGTTTATTGTACGTTGTTTATCAAAAATGCAACTTACCGGCTTATTTTTACCCATTTTACAGTCCTCTAGCGATGTGATAATATTATCAAAAAATTAAAGATTAGACTTCTGTCTGTTAGACACAGTTTAGTATTTTTTAATCGTGAATTTACTTGTAAAAGCATGTGCTTTTTTAGAAAAACAACACAGCCACATGTGCATGTGCATTGAGCTGATTGAGCACATCCAACTTCAGAGCAGCAGCACTAGCACACAAGACATCTATTTATCGCTTTCATTAATCCATTCAAATTCTTTTCGTTGGCGCTACAATTCTCATATCGTGAAACTGTGGTTTTTGTGATATACATGCTAGTAGGTTACAAGTTACAATATGCAAAGGCAGCCTCCTTACACCTTATTTATGAGGTAGAAGCTCTTTGAATTGCGAATTAGAAAAAAGTTTTCCCCAAATTGTCTCAACCCTTTTACAAATCGTTTCTGTAAATTGCTAATGAACATGCAAATTCAATCCAACAACATAGTTGATGTTGAAAGATAGGATCCACCAAAGTACATACCTAGTGCAGATGCACTGTAGGTAGGTATGTATTTTTTTAATCTCCTTTAGTTTAGTTGTCAATTTTGTCATGTCCATTTTACTACGCATATTCATTCCATCGAACTACTTTACTACCATTAATAAACCAATGTTTTCAATAAATCAAACAATTTAGGTCAAAATGATAAAAATCTGAAATATTTGAATTTGGAGTTTGAACCATTCTGAAATCAGTGAAATCTAATGATGGTGAAAGTTGAAAATTCTTTGTTTGTAAAGCAATACGTTTAATGTAAACAATTTGAAGCTGGAACGCAGTTCAAAAGTAGGTTACACAGTTACACATACAATTGCATTGCAATTGCAATGCATGCATTTTGTCGTTTGTGAAATTAGTGCCTTTGTAAAAGCATACTGGTAGGTATAGGTATAGTATATTATTATGCTGCTGCTGCTTTCGATTCGATGTTTTCTCTTCCAATGATGTTTTATTATAATCCGTTCAGTCAGCGCGTTCACCAGGCCAGTCAAGCAGTAAAAAAACAATGTTCTGTAATAACTTAGTAAAAGTCAAAAACAGAATACCTATATGTTTTGTTTATACAAAACCATGCAAAAATAACATTCATTCAAATTAGGCTATGCAAATAGACTCCTCGTTGATGGTGACTGGTGATTCATCATTGATATGATATTGATGTGACAAGCTTCACATATTCTATGTATCATGTCGTATGCACGCTTAATGTGCATGCACGCATCTCAATGATATCTGTTTTGACCTTTTCCAATTTAAACGTAATTGTAGCACTTTGAATGCCTTTCACCATTTCCAGTTATTTTCAAACTAACTACTATAAGAGGTACAAGAAGGTGACTCCGATTTATATCTGACTTTTGACATATGTATTACAAAATAAAGTCTTGCTTGAATCATTTCTCGAATTGCATGATGAAATGATGATAGGAAGGTTATCATATCATCATGAGGAAGGAGAACTGTTGAACTAGAAACGGAAGCGCCGCTGCGTAGGATTAGTACCTATTATACCTATACAATATTACGGTATTATGTCATTATCAGGGCGATGTTTTTGATTTGACATATTGACATTGCTAATCTGGTATCATGGATTAATAATAAATAAATAACGCTGTTATCAAGTTACCAGCTAGCTAACTTTAGCGGGGAAGAAAAGTTGTTGCCAACTCTCACTTGTCCTTCGCAAATTACCTTTTCTATTTCATTGGTCATGGGAAGCTCTCAATCAAGAAAACTTTGATTACATACATGGTTATTTTTATTTATTCCCTGGCATACTACGTAGCAAGAACAAGATAAAAAGTAGATACGCGAAACAACTATAG
>JAANSP010002291.1:2636-13128 GCA_036850745.1 Homidia socia | reverse complement strand
TATTGATCTCCAAAATGCAGGAAACTCAAGACGTTGCTCACCTTGCTGAAACAGCCGAGTTTGATCTAGCCCCACCTGTCAGATTCACCAGAGATGTTGACCAATACAAAGTCCTCTGGGCTGTGAACCCATTTGAATTCTATTTAATCAAAGCATCGGATGAGATTAATTGCTTCAACCTGTCCGGAGGATTTGAGGCATTGCAGGGAGCTGCTAGAATTTTGGAACTTGATTCAGCAGAACCTCCCAAGCAGTTAATAAGAAATAAGATTTATGTCATCTTGGACAACAAAAAGACAAATAATTGGCATCGCTGCCGCTTGTTAGATTTTAATAAATCCAGTGGCATTGGCGAGGTCTATTATTTCGACGGTTACCGCAAAGTGGAAAAGGTGGCCCTAAAAAATCTCAGAGAGACACCGCGAGAAATTGTCGGTCATCCAATAGCCCAGGTGTACAGGTGTCACTTGTATGATGTAATTCCCAAGGACGGTTCTCGTGTCTGGGACGATAAAACTCTGGAATGGTTTTCAAGTCAATTGCTGGTAAATCAAGGAATTTGGAGGGGGCTGCAAATGAGTTGGAATGAGAAGCGAGTTGGCGGGTACGAGGGTGCGGATCTCTTGATTGATGTAGGAATGATTCTATTTGAAGACACTCACCACCCATGGGATGGCATTTCAGTCAATTTTAAATTGGTTAGGTTTGGCAAAGCTCAATCTATTGGAATTGGGTTAGTAGTGTGCTTTTAAAATAAAGTACATTCTTTCATAAAAGATAAAACTTATATTTAACAGCATTGATATGATTATTAATTGATAAAATAATATTATCTTTTGCAGAGGAACTTACTTCTCCAGTCTATTCTTTAATGATTCAGAACCAATGTTCAGTTTGCATGGAGTTCCAAAAATTCATTTGCCGGAATCGGAATGTTGAGCTCATCATAGAAGATAAATAGTTAAAATAAAAAATGTTCAAATTGACAGCGTACGGATAAAAAGGAGTATTTTTGGTTTGTCTAGGGTTCGAGAAACAATTTCCATATTACGCTGGAAGTCGCTTACCACAAATAGACTTTGTTCATTTGTGCCGTCTAGACTGCATTTATGTCAGCTTGGTGAACAAACACAAAGATCTGAAGGCTATGGAATACTTTATGGAGAGTCAAATGGAACCGAGTAATAAGTTACCCAGAGATCAACTGAGCGTTGGAACTCCTATTTTGTGCTGGAACGTCCCTGACAAAAATGATCAAACAAGAAGATGTGTTAGGGGTGTCGTAATCCACATTTTTGAAGAAGATGAAGCTCTGGTAATATAAATAAATATAAATTATGTTTTTAAGAGTAAATACTCTAATCAGATTCGTCTATCAATCCAATAATGAGGTTTTTGTTCAAAATAAATAGGTCCTTCAAGTTGATACTGGGAAAAACTTTGTATTGAATATCGATGAAATGTATGTTATGCCCAAGCGACTTGTCAAAATCCCCGCTTTCGTTCATCGTATACATTTAACCAAACTTCATCCTGTCAGCGGTAAAGGAAATGTGATTCCAGCTCATGCAGACATTCGTGGTATTTTGAAACCTTTATTTGAAGATCTGATCGTAGGGTTGAAGAAGTTGGTATGCTTTGCTGTACGTTCGAACCCTGCCACCAACGAAGATATTGTTCCTCTTCATAGAATAAACGAAAACCTGTTTTACTTTCCGGATCAATTAAAGTGGCAACCAGCACTTTCGACCGACGCAAGGAGTTTGGTTTTAAAACAGCAGCCATTATTAGATAACTATTTTTATTCTTTTGGAGTTGACATTAAAATCGTCAATAGAAGTATGGATGATGATGAAAATGACGTGGATGTGCAAGAGATTTGGAAGCTAGCTTCACTCTCTGAATTGATCTCCAAAAAAACGAAAATGCTTCAATTGATTAGCGAGACAGAAGTGGATAAGAAAAAATATTATCAAGATATTTTGAATAATTACAGTCTTTAGGTTGGAATGAAAATGATGATGATGCAACAGCTAAAACGTAAATTTTAAGAGTTATAAAAAATCAAGTTAAAAATGTAGTTTTAGCGTTGTAAACCCATGTTGTTTGCTGCATATGTGATGTGCATGAAAATGTAATTTTTTGTAAGTGTAATGAAATTATTATATTAACTGATGTTTATTTTCAAAGTGTTTTTCTCTGTATCACAGCTAGTTTTCTATGTTATTAGCATGTAGTATCTTGCTTACTTTTTAATTTGTTTACTTTTATGTTTATTACCGATAAAATTGTAAATTGCAATAAAGCCTCATGCTATAATTATAATTATAATTTGGTAAATTTTAAATGATATTTAAAAATAACAAGTGCATAAACATCAAAAATACGAAATCTTATCATTTTTTTGTAAGTGTAATGAAATTATTAACTGATGTTTATTTTCAAAGTGTTTTTCTCTGTATCACAGCTAGTTTTCAATGTTATTAGTATGTAGTATCTTGCTTACTTTTTAATTTGTTTACTTTTATGTTTATTACCGATAAAATTGTAATAAAACCTCATGCTATAATTATAGTTATAATTTGGTAAATTTTAAATGATATTTAAAAATAATAAGTGCATAAACATCAAAAATACGAAATCTTATCAATTTAGTTATCATTAAAAAAGAATTACTCAGATTGCCTATATATAAGACTAATAGCGCATAGAACAGCGAAATTGATGTCCAGGTACTCCCACAATTCAACGGACTCAACGACAAGCCTATATCTGCAGTAAATCATTTGAAATAATGACTTTGGTTTTATGACTGCGAAGATGATAAAGTACTTGCCTAATGAAGCTATAACTCTTTTAAAAATAACAAGTGCATAAACATCAAAAATACGAAATCTTATCAAAATTTGGTTATCATAAAAAAGATTTACTCAGATTGCCTATATATAAGACTAATACTAATAGCGCATAGAACAGCGAAATTGATGTCCAGGTTCTCCCACAATTCAACGGACTCAACGACAAGCATATATCTGCAGTAAATCATTTGCAATAATGACTTTGGTTTTATGACTGCGAAGGTGATAAAGTACTTGCCTAATGAAGCTATAATTCATGATTGTCCTTATCTAAAACGTTTATATATCATCATCGTAATCATGCCATTTGCTTCCCTTGTAGCCATAATTTATAAACTCGAAAATGATCATTTCAATTTTTTAAATTCATTGGAAAGAAAACTACTCCCACTAAAAACTGCTCAACTTTCCACTCTTTTTCTAGAAACTTTTTTCAGCTAACTGTAAAAATAATGGTGCAAAGGGAGGAATAAAGAGCAAGGCCGAGTTCCTTGAACCGAAAACTTAAAAAATACTTTGCAAAGTGGAAAAGTGTGCTAGCATGAACAAGGTTTATCTGAGCTATTATTTTATATCACTTCATATTTTGTGGGTACTAATTGTCTGCCCTAATGACAAGCTAGAAACACAAGGGGAATTTCCCTTTATTTATCTGTATTTTTATATGTCATAATAATTACAGTAATAATGAGCTCCACACAAGCGGCAGGTGACAACTTCAAGCCAATTAATATCATTTCAATTTTCTCATTTACTACTAGAATCTATGTATCATTTCAATTTTCTCATTTACTACAAAAATCTATGTATTTACCTACATAGCTAATTAACCCAGTGCAGTGAAAATACTAACTCAAGAATAAGAAATTTAATGACCTTAACTTCTAACTGTCCTGACGTAGAAAATTGCTAGACAAATTAATTAAATAACTTTTTTGCAACATTTATTTCATAATATCTCAAGTGCTTGTTCGCACATTTAATTAGGTATAGAATGTTGACGAAGATCAAGACGCAGAAAATTATTGGTTGCGTTTGTGTTAAATGGTTGAGGCGTATTTTACATAGTCATTTTTTCATAGGAAAATAGAAAACCTTTTTGTGAAAAGGTGTCGTAATAAATCCTTTCTACTTTGAAACATGATCATTAGGCTAAACTCTATTTTTTGAAAGTCCTTGTTAATAAGCGTATTAAATTAGTTATCACTAGTTCACTACCATACCGTAGCGGTCGAAAGCTTTTTCCTTTCAACTGTATTTCCCTATACGCGCACCGCACCGTTCCTTCCCACGCTAATTAATCCGCATTTTTGTGTAAAGATGCAAAATATTGTGTTGTTGTGGTGTGTGCATCCTTTATAAAAATGGAGAAACAATGCAATATGCGGTGGTTTTGCACTGAAAAATACATGTCTCGAACAACAAGAAAGAATTGATTGTTGTTTCTTTTCGACTAATTGAGCGTGAACAATTGATCATGATAAATTAGTATTTGTAATGATGATATGAAGAATATATTTTGAGAAACTTTCTATTGCATGTGGTTTGTCTGTTGATGTTTTTCTAGGTCTGATTGATTGCCGTTGGCGTTTGGAATTGCAAATAAAATGCTCATCATCGATATTAATTAGCTTTTATGTCAATTGAATATGAAAATGAAGGAATAGTTATATACTTATGTAACTTGTTACTACATGTGTTTTTAAAATAACAGAAAAGTCATGTTTACTAATGAATAACACTAAAAAGGTATTAAGTATGCGAACATCATTTGGGCGTACTTGGCTCTAGAAAACAGACGGGAAATAAACAAAATATATTTCTTTTTATTGGTGTAATCTCGCATTTCTATAATACACCGGGTTTTTGGACAAGCAAAAGCAAAACCATTAAAATCTAGACCGGGCAGTTAGGTAAATTGTGGCTTAGTTAAAGATTCTGGCTATTTTTGTTTCTTTCAATTTGCCAATGTAATTATTATTTATTTGCAATTTCTCCCATTGCATTTTCAATTTTTTTACAAAAAGATAACCGAATTTAAAGAAACCACTAAATCATGTCTCTCGATGAATACGCCAAGTGGACGTGACAGGAACAAACATCTTTGCAAATTTTGTGCTGTCAATTAAAGGATTGCTATAAAATACATACTTTATAAAGACAGCTTTCAATAATTTTAAACAACCCGAATGACACATTGAAATTTTTCTTTTCTTTCTCGTCATCATAAACTCTGCTTAATTTACTCTTTAAATGTATTGTTTAGATAGAAAAAATATATACATAATATGAATGCTAATTTATTGTCTAGTTCCGCTTTTCAATTCTCAGAAAATGAGCAAAAGTATCTGTAATCGCTGAAATAACGAGCTTGTATAACACGGTATCATCTTTGGCATCGCTTCTCTTCATTCTATACAAGTGCATCAGATTACCATCTACTACTGCATACTGCATCCAGTGTATGCAGTAGAGACAAAGGTCATATTAGTCAACCAACGTCAGGTATTATTACTCTCATCGTAACTTTGAATTTGAATTCAAGACTTGCAGTAGAGACAAAGGTCATATAAGTCAACGTCAGGTATTATTACTCTCATCGTAACTTTGAATTTGAATTCAACACTCTGACTAATCGCAAACTGTTTTGATCAACTGCATATCACACAAATAAATATGCATTTTTGCAGTAGTTGGGAATTGGGATTCACCGTGATTTAAATTCTGAATATGAACACGCACTTGCAGTTGAAGAAATAAATAGATATTATTAAGTAAAATGCAATCGAGATGACAGATGGAGAACAATGACAGGAAATGTATGATTTTTATGTGGTGGTATGTTCACTCGTTTAATAGGTAAATGTGTATTGTGTATTAATAGTTACGTTTTACTTTTATGTTTAACAATGACAGGAAATGTATGATTTTTATGTGGTGGTATGTTCACTCGTTTAATAGGTAAATGTGTATTAATAGTTACGTTTTACTTTTATGTTGTTAAACTATAGGTGCACAATGTATAGGTTTGTATGTACCCTGGTCAAGTGGTAAAATGTAACTTGCTGCGCAAGTAACTTTATAAGTTCAGTGACAGTGATTTTAAAATAGTTTGAGCATGTCACTTTGTTATTTTTCACTTGACATATAAAAATGAGAACGTGAGCAAAATATTTACAGAATTACTAAAATGCATAAAACGCCTTTTTTAATCACCTATGAAAAGGCTTTGTGATTTTTAAGGAAAAGGCACTTTTCCTTGCGACAATTTTGCAAACAAGCGTGTTTTTTCTCGTTTTTAGTTGCCCACAAGACGTAAAAATTCATGTACTGTTTTTACGTTTTGTCTGTTTATTTAGCAAAAAAGATGTAAATCAAACCCACCAATTTTTTTGTAGCCTTAAAATTCAGTTTATTAGCATGACTCATTCGTCACTGGTCTCTACACTTAATTTAACTAAACAACGCATCATAAAACACACCACTACCTCTTACCGCGACTTTGGCCACCAAGAGAAGCTTTAGAGAAGACGGAACAAAGACAAACAGTTCCGCCCACCTTCAACAAAGCTGTTTTGGTTTCCTTAAAAATTGAATAATAACAAACAACAATGCGCAAATCAACAGAATGGGTATAATGACAATGACACGGCATTTTAATCTCCTTCTCATTTATAAAGACATCATATACCGCGATGCTCTTCCCTACTCCCATCACATTGTTTCTTATACATGGCAGTTGTTTTCATTGTCATGAACGCTTTAGCACAATGCATGGCAATTTTCAAATAAATAAAGTCTGAAATCTATACTTTGCTCCTCGCATTTATCCTGTCTCTGATTCATCATTATTTATTTCTATCATGCCACATCCTACAGGATTTACGATACGAACGAACGTACACGTATTCAGTCCAACAAACGTAGTAATACCTCTTCTGGCTCTTCTGTCACATAAGCAGTGCCAAATGAATAAACGATAAGAATAGAAAGAAGTAGAAAGCGATTTCTACATCTTTTCAATACACGCTGCTGCTGCCGTTCTACTGCCAAACAACTCGTATAAATAACAAAATGTTCACAATAGTATTAAAAGTTGCATTTTGAAATCGGCACCACACAGAATGCAACCAGTAGTGCATATTACATATCATCACCTTCTTGTGAGGATAAAATTTTGAACAAAAGTCACTCATCTATTAGCATGATTACAGGTGGTAATGTTTCTGCTATCATCAACATCATGCACTTGTTTCTGCTTCCTATATACACCCTGCAAACAAACTTCTTTTTTTCTTTGGTAAATAATATTATATGATTCCCACTAATTAATTTTATTATGACTTTGTCTGTTGGATATACACAAATGCGCTGTCCATTTTCTCGTTTCACTGGCGTCAGAAGCAGAGTAACGTGACAATTTGAAGACGAAAACGAGAGTAAACTTCTTTTCACGCGTGCTTATTAGGTATGCAAAAGTGCGCAAATTTTTCATTCACTTATCGTCTTTGGCTGCTGCTGCTATTATAGTTGGGCTTGGCTTTGGCTTGCTGTTTTGTGCAAGGAATTTCAGTTTGGTCCACTGACTTACTAGCTTGACAAGCGAGGCGATGTACGTAAATAATATATCATTATTGTAGTGACTTGCGACTGCTTGCAAGCAACTATGCAACTTTTTCAACGGAATAAAAAAAAACACGCTCACATTGCATGCAAATTGTTATCATTTTCCTTATCTTATATCGTATTACATAGTTTAGAGTTCTAGCTTGACAGGCGAGGCGATGTACGTACATAATATATCATTATTGTTGTTGGTGCTTGCAAGCAACTATGCAACTTTTTCAACGGAATAAAAAAACACGCTCACATTGCATGCAAATTGTTATCATTTTCCTTATCTTATATCGTATTACATAGTTTAGAGTTAAAAAACGACTAGTTCTCTGTTATTATTGAGGGAGGATGATGATGATGATGTGCCTACGCTTTTTTCACTCTTGTTTTCTTTCTTTCCAAATTTGTTTATTACTTCCATTTAACCTTTTGCATACTTTTTTATTTAGAAAAGAACATGATTAATAGGTTGATACGGAAAGATACAGTCATATAATCATGGTTATACAAGAAGCGGTAGTAGAACAGCGCATTGCACTTTACAACGATTATGTGAGATGTGATACAGTTTTTTCAAACAGTTAATTTATTATGCATTCCTCTGTGGCTGCCGTATATAATATTTAAATTATTGTGTGAACACGCTTATTTTTCTCTCAAGTTGGAAATTTCCTTTCTCATGGTGTACACAGATTACTGTTATTATCATCGTATTTTCGAAGGTTACATGATGATCATTTATTTTAAATAAATAAAAAGAGATACGATGTACATTTTTTTCATTCGGGGACACTTTACAGAGAGGGGGAAAAGAATGCAGGAGATAGGAGATGATTTTCAAGTGCAATGAACTTGATATGTCAACAAGACAGAAACAACAATTATTTATTGGAGATCTTGTTAAAAAAGGAAAATACATTGCATTTGCATATGTATATTTTGTAATAAAATAATGTAATAAACACGGTCAGATGAATGAACGAGTAATATAAAGCGGTTGAATCAAAAGGTTTATTATTTTTCAATTCTTTCTTGTTTGATCCAAATAATCATAAAGAAGATGCAAGATGCAAGCAAGAAATTAGCAAAAAAATTATTTAACATTCAAGTCGAAAAAATGCCAATCGCATATCCGTCCGGTCGGATGATCAAGTTTTTTTTTTGTAAATAATATTGTTATTTTATTGTTGTCCTCTAACTTTTCAGTTTATTGCACAACATTGTCATTTTTGTGAAATTCTTTATTCCAATCACTTTTACTTTTTATTATGCAAATATTATTTTATTGCATGTGCACAAACTTTATATTACCTTTGCATTATGCACACACATCAAAAGAAAACACGACATGATCAAACTTGTCGCGTTCACTTTTCGTCAAGTTAAATAATACTTCTGGCCATAAAATAAAGTAGTATCACGCAACCAACTTCCTATAGATCACGTAACATTCTAATCGATTGATTTTAATTTTTTTTTGAAATAATCACTGTAATAATCAATCAAGCCATTCAATCTTTGCATCAAAAATGAAGAAAACCAACATACCTATTCAAGCTTCAAACCAATCGTCTTCCTGTCTGCCAAAAAAGTCAACTTGAATGAACTTTTGAGTAATCAGGATGATGGCTAAATACGAAAGTATTCTATTCGAGCTAATCAAACCGCCTTGGTTCGTAATCAAACGCGTGCTATTTGCTCACGCAAGTGCCTTTATGCACACTCTCATTAAAAAGCCACATTTCATTCAAAATATAAATCAACAATCTTATATTTACAAACCCATCAATCATAAAACTATTATATCATCATCATCATTGTTTCTCTTTCGACGACATTTTTTTCCTATAAAAAGGTGATACATTTTTTTCATATTATGAATTTTAAACACCATTCTCTCATTAAAAAGTCACATTTCATTCAAAATATAAATCAACAATCTTATATTTACAAACCAACAAACCCATCAATCATAAAACTATTATATCATCATCATCATTGTTTCTCTTTCGACGACATTTTTTTCCTATAAAAAGGTGATACATTTCTTTCATATTATGAATTTTAAACACCATTCCAAATTACAGTGATCATACGTCATATTTATTAAAATGAAAATGCACACCAGCAAAAGGAGCAGTCTCTCTGTCTGTCAATAACTATATCCCGACCGAAGCCATGCCTTCATGTTAGTACTTTATTTTTACATGATGCACATTTATAAATTTTATTTTCCAACTTTCTTTAAGATCTCATTTCCATAATTCATATAATTTTACACCGTTGAAAGGGCTGTTATTAATAAAAAGCATTAAGAGCAACAACAAGAAAAAAACAGTCATATAATTTTCCTTTCCTTTTTTTATTATTAACGTTGTTTCTTCATTGAAGGAACATGTATACCTTGGCTATACATCACATCACCTGAACATTACTCATTAATTATTATGCATTTTCGTTTTCTTCTTTGTCACTCGAGCTAAGGTAGAGTGCCTATATAACTACACAGGCATGTTCTACGCTTGTCAATTATCATCACCTGAACATTACTCATTAATTATTATGCATTTTCGTTTTCTTCTTTGTCACTCGAGCTAAGGTAGAGTGCCTATATAACTACACAGGCATGTTCTGCGCTTGTCAATTACTTAAAGGGAAAATAATAATCAAATGATGCTGGGTTGCGATTTAATTATTATAACAAAAGAGTTAGTTTAGTTGAGCCATGTTTGTGTACCATGTTGTTCATGACAGTGAAGCTGCAGCAGCACTGCTGCTGCAGCAGCGTACCAATGAAACTTAATTGACTTTTGAATAAAAAGAAGCAATATTATGAAGATATGTCCTTTGGATGATATTATTATAACGTGAACACGGTAATAAATGGTAATACAGGTAGATAGAGAGAGAGAATATACCTTCACCTTCAGCGGACGTAATATAGGATTTTATTATATACCTATCATCATAATGACAAGGAAAACGTCACCGTGTTTAATTATCATTAACCCTTTTTT
>JAANSP010002289.1:0-13128 GCA_036850745.1 Homidia socia | reverse complement strand
AGCATGATGTGACTTTAAAAACTTGTCGGTGGAGAACAGAGTTTTCTTCTGGTTGGAATGTGTGGTGCCGCTGATGAATGGAAAAAAGAACTTTTGATTTCATTTCGTGCAGATGCTGTCGTTGGAAAAGCTTGTCACGTTTCCTACTTTTGGTTTGGATTGTGTGCTGAATACTAATTTAAAACAACGTAATTAGTAATCATAAAATAAGATGGCTCAAAGGAATGCATACTTCATCCATCAGATTAGGGAAGCTTGCCGGAAAATTTGGAGCATCGTTTCCCCCATGTTGGAAGGGTAATGGGCTCGTTAAATTTTAAAAGAAACTGTGTATTATAACATTGGATTCAAACATACGAGCATTCTGCTTTTTTAAGAGAAAACAAAACAAATCAGGAGAAAGGCGTAAGATCTCTAAAATCAAACTACCGGAAGAACACATTGTGCAATGATCGTTGTTCCTAGAAAAAATAGAACTAGAAATTGCCGTAGTCCTCATAAGCTATCTTAATTACGCGGTTTTAATACTTTTTAGCTCATTATGATCAGGTTTTTCTATTGAAAAGCACTTATCATCTACTGATAATCATCTCATGGCAAATCATACATCATGCTGGAATAGAATGTAACCTTTTGACCAGGCCATTCCTGTCCATGTTGACCAGCCATAAAAAGGAATACCAAAGGTTATCTTGGTCTAAGTTGTCTATGTACTGAATTTTGGCTTCATCACTTGATTATAAATGGAATTAGGTATCGTGTCCACAGACAGACAGACTATCAGGTAAAACTGATTAACAACCTGAATTAATCCGGTTGTTAATAATATAGGTTGTTACGTATTCTAGTTTGATTTTCGCTCATAGAAAGCATGAAATTTATATACAGCGCACAGGAATACTTGTAATTTGAGAAGTGTGTTTGTTTTCACTTTTTAAATTAGAAATGGAAAATATATAATATCAAGTCAATAATATGTTTTGTTGAAAGAGACGGAGAGAGAAGGAAAAGAGAGAAAAACAAAGGGGAATTTGAAAACGTGGAAAAGCTAGCGCGGAAACTAGTGCTATGGTATATGGCGCTATGAAAACTTTGACCAAAATATGAGGAGAGAGAAGGAGAAGAAAGGGGATTCATTATTAAGTTAGATGAGTATGCCATGTCATAAGCGTCTCCCTACTATTGCGTAATGATTATGATGATAACTTTTGTAACCAAGAAAAATTGGAGTGAGATGCGGGCTGAGACTGCAAATGGGAAATAATGAGAGCGGAGTATAATGACAGGAATGAAGAGAGTACCATTTTGTTCACAATGCAAGCTCATTTCATTGCCGGCGTTCTAATTTCGTGGTGAGAAGAATGAGTGGGAAAATTGTTGAAATGGTTGAGAAAAGCAAGGGGAAAGCACAGAAATGGGCTCATTATAACAAAAGCACCCTCTCCTCGCCACTTACAAATGGGTAAAACCCTCCTAGGTTTCTTTTCTTCTTTCCGCGCATTCCACAGCATTTATTTGGGGACACGTGCCATTAATACTGGTAATGAAAGACTTTCTTTGAACATGTTCTCTTTTTTACTTAAACCTTTTCATTTTTATCTTAAATTTACAATTTTTTGGCACAATCTCGGGACCGGCAGGTGCTTAAATACATATTTACCCATTTTGTGTTTACATGGCTGTGGAGAACTGTAGAAAATACACATGCAAATCAATTGTGCGACGAGGTATAATAAAAGAATCCAGCATCTCTAAATCGCCACAAGCAACACCTTAACATATTTAACTAGTAATCAATTATTGAGACTTTGAGACAATTAATTTTGTCGGTGCGATTAAACTATCTTTATCACCAAATTTCTCTCTCAGCCAATGTTTGATCGTTTTTTTGGGAAAAAATGATGATGTATTTACTTGTCAACAAATTTAAAATTTAAAACTTGAAATGTTTGTAAATAGGTTTCTCGGATAACAAAAAGATAATCTCGGGTTTTGAGCTCATTAATGTGGATAGATGCCTTTAGTTTCAGTCATTTGAATTTGGAATGACGATGTATTAAAAAATCGGCCAGCACATGAAACCAACATGTAATTTTTTATCTCTTTATTGCATGTGCTTGCAAATAATACATTTGAGCCCTGGCGAACGGAGATAAAAAGCGACATCACGTAACCTGTTCGGCAATGGCATTCGTTTGATTTTATTTTCAAAATGATAAATAATGTTTCCTGTTGGAATTTTGGAGATAATAGCAATAATGCGATAAATGAAGCTTTTGTAAAGTCATCAAAGGTTTTCCAGACCGAGTGAGTGTTCAAAACCGATAAGGTTCTCCACTGTGATCATATTGAGCTCCAATATTCTTCCCAATGTCTAACACATATTAAGCGTCATTATTATATTAGTATTATAATCATGCATCTGAAAACGGCATTAGCACATTGAAGCTGCCACTCCAAGTATTTATTTTTCAAACCGATATATTTTCAAATATCTTTTCGGCCGGCACTTTTACCATTTTCTAAGCAACACTTTTCCAGCTCGAATATTATTGCATCCGTAACCATGTCAAGCAAGTAGAGGTAATGAAAATTGAAAACATGTTGACGGTTAGTTTGCTGAATAGAACGTCGTATGAAATAACTTGAAACAAGAATGAAAGTAGAATGGAGAAAGCAATGGCACAAATGGGATGAGATGGGATGATGGTCTCTTCGGTCTGTTTGGCCATCAACTTGATTGCTGCTGCTACTTGAAGCGGTTTTCGTAGTGCCTAGATCCAGTTTTTTATGAAGCATACATATAACCAGACATGGCCAATTACTTGTAATTGAGTAATTAATTACTTAATTGCATTAATTTGTAATTGAATTACATTTTTTCAGGAAAGGTAATTTGTAATTGAATTACATTTTTTCCAAAAAAGTAATTTGTAATTGAATTAATTTTTTTCTGGAAAGTAATTTGTAATTCAATTACTTTTTTCCGAAAAAGTAATTTGTAATTCAATTACTTTTTTCCGAAAAAGTAATTTGTAATTGAATTACATTTTCAATGTAATTGACAATGTCTGAATATAACTCTACTCGTTTCTTAAAGAAACTTGCGTTCGGGAAAAAGCATTGAGTATATATGTAGTTGGCTCTATTTTTCTAATAGAGCCGACTTTACAGCTTCGTCCTTCACTTTCCATAATGCTCCCCTCAAATGAATTTTTTGACACGCTAAGAGAATATTGTTTTCCCAACGACTGTTTCTCTGCTGTGTACTTAGAAAGCATAGCTCAAGCTGTCCGTGAGATTTGGTGGAAGCGAGAAAGAGTAAGCCAGTAACGCAATTCATTTTTTGTCAGCTTTGTGGCGTCACATTTGCTCGTAATTCTATTCTGTTCTATTTCAGCCGTAGTAGAAAGAGACAAGCGACATACTGATATGAGTACCGATGGTCATTGATTTTTATTGCATTTTGTTCTGTTATCAAACTGCTGAAAACAAGAACAACAAAAATGTAAGTCACTGTGACTGTGACATTCCTTTCTTATCTCAATCGCAGCGTGCAGATAAGCCAGTTAATTCTCAAGCCAGTGCAGTGGGAATTGCTCTGTTGAAAGCTTCTATTATTGCTTGCTTGCTACTAAATACACTTTTAGACTTCACTTTTTAGAAACGGATTTAAAATTCTACTTTTTTCAAGTTGGTATTGCTGTGCATGTTTTTTGATTTTGACAACAAAAAAGATGGCACGATTATCAACCAAGTCGAGAATTTTTCGTGTCTTATTTGGTGTGACACAAGTCGGTATATGTGTGGAGCGTTTTTCGATCAGAGAATTTTCTTGGTATGTTCCGAGAAAATCACTTGACTTAAAAAACGACCAACGCTTTCGATTGAGTACAGATGGTCTTCTCAAGACAAATAGTAATTGTCTAAAGTATAGGAAATGTAGGAGTACAGTGTTCCACTCAAAAGGCAGCGATACTCTGCTTTGCTAGCTTTTCGTGACAAGTTGTGTTTCCTGTGTGACTATGAGTTCTCTTCATCTACTTAAACGTAATGAGGTTGATTTGGAAAGACACACTAAGCTCAAGGAGAAGAAAAAAATTACCATTTTAGCCAGACACTCTTGAGGTTTTGATACTTTATTTTTTGTCTTCTTGCTCAAGGGTATAAAATGGTGATGACAACACCTTTTTGGTTCTCACTTTTTCTGTCACTTTCTTTCTTTCTGCAGAAGCATTTCCATGCAAAGGCAACAGAGTCTATACTTTTTACGCATAAATAATTTAAAAATTGACAGGAGGATGTGTTACTGCCAACGCTTTGTCACAGAGACGGTGGCTGCCTCACTTTTGGAGAGGACAAATTTTTAAAAGTTTAAAATGCAAAATAAGGCTTTCCAAACATTCTTGACTGGACGATTCTTAGCATACTGAAAAGTTTTGTAAAAGAAGGCATGACAACGAGCAAAGTGTGTCGATACTAACGGTTTTTCTTTCTCTCAAATACGTATATGCTACTTTTGCATTCATGCATTAATACTCACTTGATTTTGTTCTGCTGGTGGAGTTAAATTCTTCACTTAAATTTTTCGCCTGTGACAAGTAGTTATTCAAAAAGCTTGTGTAGTCAAAGCAAAGTAAACAGAAACAAGTCAACGGAAACTTGTAATTGCACCACACAATTTATAAAAAAAACAGCCCGCAGCACCAAGCTTGAAAAATAACTGCTTTCTACATGCCTTCCCCTCTCCGAAAAAATCAATGGAGAAGAAATTGGGAGTCTAGAGTAAAGCTGTAATTATTGTTTCCCCTTCTCCCTTCCTTCCCATATACATATATCCAATGGTGTTGTGTACGTTGCTTGCTTGCAAACGTTTCCTATATCTTTTGTACTAGTGCTGATAATAACAGAGATAAGAGGTATAAGCAAAAAAGTGATGTTTTAGTGCTGCTGACAAAGAAATGAATGCGATGAATTGACTCCGATTCAAGTTTCACGTCTCTCCATTGTTTGCATTCTTTTTAAACAGAATATTACGCCTTGTGCGTTTTCATAAGGCTTGTCTAGTTTTTGATGTGTCAATGCAATGTTTGTATAATTTTGAGATTTTTTCTCTTTCCTTTTTTTCTCGCTTTTTTAAGAGGAAATGAAACGGCTTTCATTTGCTAGCATTTTACAATTTTTTATTAGTTTTTTATTGCTTCTCTGTTGCAGCAATAAAATGGAGAATTAAAAGTGCAATCACAAAAGATTGATGTTGTTTCATTTCCGAGTTTAATGTCTTTGTAACTTTAATGTTTTATTCCATCTTCGTCTCGTCTCTACATTTACATATTCCGCTTGTTTCTTTCACATTAACTAAAACACTTTGGAGTAATGCGAAATGGTCTGAAAGTTTTTCCTGTGTTGTCATTTGATTTTGTGGGAAACAGTGTCTCTGTCGAGCTTCATGAGTAATTTGAGCAGCATATTGCAGAACCATTTACTGCATCCAACTCACTGTGCCTTACGCTTTTTTAAAAATGAGCCAGCTTCTTCTGCACCACACGTGTAAATAAAATGTGTAAACAAAGTTTTTGGGGACAAAGAAACAACTAGTGGAGGAACGGGTACTTTGATTTGCAGTTCAAAAAGCGAAGCGTGATAATGATGCAGCAATGATGAGATGGTACATAAAACGGACCCTGGTGCCAGCTCTCTCACTTGAGCTTTTAAATTCACTCGCATTCGTGGTGGCAGGGCCATTTAAGTGACACGCTGGGGAGTAAATGCAAAAGCCATAAAATAAATCACACGACAACTGATCCGATACTCTCTCCAATTAGGCCTCGCTTCCACGCTCTCTGCCAAAGCGCTTTTGCTTTCTCTTTCGTGTGGTTTTACAGACATTCTCTCTTTTGTGCTTATAATCAGACACGGAGCAACAGATTTCACGTCGCTCTTTGTTTTGAAAGTAGACGCCTTTCAGATACGAATATTTGGTATGGATTCATGATGAACACGCATTGAGAAATTATATTAAATGGTGAGTGCACTCGTCCCATTTCCACTACACAGCTCGCTTATGAAGCCATTCTTTTTTCTAATCTCTTCATGTTCTACACACATCCAGGCTGCTTTGGAGAAAGAGAGTCCAGATTCCGTGAAGAATGGCCCTGTTCGATAATAATCCGATATATCCGAATATCCGATTAATTACCTGGAAAATATTCAGAGAGAACGTTTACAGTGAATCGGATGGGAGGGGTAGATGGCAGTAAAATTTTCAAATTAAAAACACAGGTTTTACCAATGACCTTGACTGAGTGTCATATGTATTTATTAGCAATGGTAATTTAATTATCATAACTCCATGACTAGCCTGATTATTCGTTATAAAGTAGTCATTTTGCATAAATGCTCGTCAGTGAGACCCAGACCAGAGAGTGATCAATAATACATCCATCGTTCTCTGCTACTACCATACTGATATGCATTTGATGCTGACAGTTTGTGTAGTCAATAATATTATCCAGGTTACTGTCTCCGACATATCACACCCTTGCCGCTTTTTATAGACCATTATAAAAAAGTTTAGATGAACTACCAATACCACTAAAATGAGTATTATTATTTTTATTATAAGCGAAACATTCTACTTGTTGGTTCAATTTTTCCGTAGTACATGGCGTTTCTTTGAAGAAAAAACCTTTCTCTTGATGAATGCTACAAAGGAAAATTGAACGTGTGTAGAACAGAAAACTTTGTTGCGTTTGCATTGTTCTCATTTCATTTTCTTTATACCCATAGAACAAGTGACGACAAAGATATATGTATGAATATATAAAAAAACGTTTTTGCTAACGTGTAAGTTAGTTTTAATTCAAGTCGCTCCTCACTAGAAGCGTATTATGTAGTTTAGCATAGCATGTTGATTTTGACTTATCTACTAAATAAAAACATTTAGTATGTAAATGAGGTAGAATAGGTCAAATTTCATGACTTAGGCATATGACCTTCGCATTTCGGCAAAAGGCATTTATGCTCATGTCCTTCGGCGAAGCAAAATCGTGCACATTTAGAGTTATTTTGTTGAAAAGTAGATTGATCCATTTTAAAATATTCAGAAAGTACAAAGAATAAAGTACGTATATTTATGTCATGAAGTGTTTTTTTTCGATCAGAAAATGTACTTGGTATGCTCCGAGATCACTAGACTTAAAAACAGCTAATGCTTTTCATTTCCATTCAGTACACTTGAGATGTTGGCAGTTTATTTTTTTTGACTGCTTGCTCAAGATTATAAAATGGCAATGACAAATACATATTTGGTGCTAACATTTTCTTTCAATTTTTTCCTCTTGTTTCTGTAGAAGCCTTTCCATGCATGCACTACAGAATCCATATTTTTTACGCATAAATAATTCAAAAATCGCCTGGAGGATGTTTTTCTGCCAACGTATTCTCACAGCAGCGGCGGCGCGGCAGCCTAATTTTTGGAGGGATAACAAAGCAATCCCAAAATGGTGACATTTTCTTTTAAGTAGATATTCGAGGAGTTTGTGTAGTCAAAGTAAAGTAAACAGAAACAAGTCAATGAAAATTTATTATGCTTCCACCGCACAAAGTTTTTAAAAAGAAAAACAACCGGCAGCACCATTCCTAAAAACACTGCTTTCCCCTCCCCGACAAAAAAGGAGAAGAAATTGGGAGTCTTGAGTGAAGCTGTAATTATTATTTCCCCTTCTCCTACCCTCCAAAGCTTATTATATGAACATATAATATAATGCATTGCTGTTATGTATTTACATTCATTGAATGTAAACTTTTCCTTTACTTCTTTTACTGATAACAAAGATGTAATATGTTTTTAGTGCTGTTGAAAAGGAATGAATGCGACGATTTGACTCTGCTTCAAGTCTAACATCTCTTCATTGTTTGCATATTTTTTCCCCTCTTTCTTCCTGTATTTTAGAGAAAATGAAACGATTTTCATTTGCTGGCATTATAAATATTTTTGTTGGTTTTTAGTTATGCCTTCTCTGTTGAAGCAATAGAAAGGAGAAAAGTGCAATTAGAAAAGATTGATGTTGGTTCATTTCCGAGTTTAATGGCCATGCAACTTTGATGTTTTATTCCTTTCCCGTGTCTACATTTGCATATTTTTACACTTGCTTCGTTGCTTCCTTTACACTAAATAAGACAAGTTGGAGTATAGCGAAATATTTTTGGCTTGCACTTGCCTGTAGTTTTTCATGCGTTGTCATTTGTTTTTGTGAAAACAACATCTCTGCCTGCTGGGCTTTATGAGTATTTTGAGCAGCATATTGCATCGCAGAATTACTCACCGCAGCTAACTCATTGTCTCATATGTACGCTTTTTCAAAGAAGCCCGCATCTGCTACAACCCAGACGCGTAAATGAAATAAAAAGTTTTTGGGGATAAAGCAATAACCAGTGGGAAAGTGTGCTTTGATGTGCAGGACAAAAAAGCGAAGCGTGAAAATGATGCTGCAATGATGAGATGGTACCGAAAGGAAGCTGGTGCCAGTTCTCTCACTCAAACTATTAAATACACACGTATTTGAGGTTGCAGGCAGGACCACTTAAGCGACATTCGGCCGAGTAAATGCAAAAGCCATAAAATAAATCACACGTCAACTGATCCGGCACTCTCTCCAATTATGCTGCTACTCGGTCGGTAATTTAATTAATTCTCGTAGATTTTCTCTCAGCTAGAGCGCCTGGTTTCCTTTCTTCTTTTGTCCGCAGGAATAATATATGAGGCTAATAAAAATGTAGCGATTCAACAACTTGAGCATTCCACTTAAGCGACACTCTGGCGAGTAAATGCAAAAGCCATAAAATAAATCACACGTCAACTGATCCGGCACTCTCTCCAATTAGGCTGCTACTCGGTCAATTTAATTAATTCTCGTAGGGTTTCTCACAGCCAGAGTACCTGGTTTCCTTTTTCTTTTGTCCAAAGGAATAATATATGAGGCTATTAAAATGTAGCGATTCAACAACTTGAGCATATTGTGCAAAAGAAAAATTGTGTCCTCCTATTCCTACGTTCGAAGTGCACGGCTGATACCTTCAATAACTAATAGATGTTCGCCTTTCATGATACCACAAGTGTGGCTAGCCTCAGCTTTTGATGATCTTGCTATATGTCAAGTACTTTTAGAATGCAGACGCGTCTAATGTTGCTTATTAGCGTAATAATGCAATAGAGAAAGTGTGCTATTTTAACTTTGGGCTGTGCCAGAATTTTCACAAAGATTGTCCTCAATCAATGCTAGTTCATACGAATCAATTTATTGCATTATTATTACTTTCCAATACCTGATAGGGAAATTTGCTGCACTCATCATAAAAAAGTTCAAGTAGATAACCAACCAAACTCTTAACAAAATTAATTACTATGCAAGGCCGGTTGGTGGTCGTTTTTTTAGGAAATTGCAGACATAACGAGAATGTTTTAAATTGATAACTATGCTGAGTTGTTGGGCGCGAAACTGATGTTGATTGCGTGCATCGCTTAATACTGTGGTTGCTAATTAATTATACAATTTTGTGGTTGATGATGTAAGCAGTTTTATTACCACACCAAACTGGACCCCAGCCATATAAATAATTGCATTATTATGTGTCGCAAAACTGGAGTTGATTCGAGTGGAAGGCTTGGAGCAAACTTTTGCGACCTCTCTGGAACATGTTTTTGATCCCTCCTCCTCGTGTAATATCCATGTTGCTCTCTTTAAATTAATATTATTAGTGAGATCGTTGAAGCCAGTGAAAGGTAAAAGTGCTGAAAGTAGTCCGTGTTTTTAATGAGGATAATAAAAAACGAGTCTGAAAGAGTTGGTATGCGTGGGCATCACAGAGTCTCAAGTATGCTTTTGTGCTTAAAAAGTGTTTCTCAGCGTACCCAAGATTTTTTTGCCTTGCAGAAGGAGAAATACATTAAAAACTGATTGAAAAATAAATGCAAAGAACGTGACTTTATACTAAATAATTGGTGACCTAAAGTCTTGTTTTTCCCGTCACATCCAAAACCCTAATACTGGAGCGTGTTGGCTGTACTCAATGCAATTGCTGTCATCATTATTGTGTAGTGTAACTTTACTGTATGCAGCGTTGCTGCCAAAATATTTTTTATATTTCTGACGTCTTAAGTGTGCCAGCATCCCGCCGCTTTCGACAACAAACGCACGTTTAAATATTTCAAAATAGCACGTCGCTTTCCGTAAGGAAACAGCACTTTATTTTCTCTGCGTATCGTTAGGTTGGTAAGCATTGTGAAAAATCTTGCGTTTGCTGCATCAAAGCACAAGCAGCAAAAACATGATACGACATGCATTACATCCTGTTTAGGCCTTCTCTTCAGTTTTTCCCGTATCTGATTTTTTGACAGCATCCTTTGTTTTGATTTCACAGTGCAACAAACTGCGCATTGCTGACGACAGAACACGGGTGGGAAATCACGTAATATTTTGCTTTGTTAGCAATTATCTTTTAGGTAACATTATCTCGGAGTGATGAAAATCAGAGAAAGTACTCACGTGCGTACACAACTTTCGAGCCATCTTGCTTCCATTTTTGCTTTTTCTATAAAAAAACATTTGTTTTTCAGAATTGTAGAATCCAACCTGGCGATTGGAATCCATGAAACAATCAGTGACACTCACCATTGTGGTTTGTGCTATTTAATGTGCCTCAGAAAGAAGGAAACGAAAAAATGGAATATTAAACAAATAAAGCAAAACTGTGATTTCTACATTGTTCTTTCACGCTCAAAGATTCGAATTCATCTCACGCCGGACTGTTTCACTGTAGCAGAAAATGTGAATAGAAAACGCAAAGTTTTAGATTAATGCAGAGGAGAAAAAAGCGGAAGGGATTTAAATGAAAGAACCATTACCTTTTTAGTTATCCCATGTTTCCCTCTCAGAATGTCTCGTAGTACATAGAAAATGCGAATTTCGTCCTTTTCATCAAACACCGTGAGTTCTAACGTCTCTAGAGTAACGCCAATTTAGAGTTTCGGTTGGTGGGGGAGAGACATTTATAATAAAGCCGTTGGCCACTATTAGTCTTCTGAGCTGACATTGCTTTGAATTCAATACGCGACTAATGAGTGAAGCAGGCGGTGATTGAGTAAGGTGCTGTCGAGCTGTCGGAAGAGAATTATATTCATGAATAGAATGCTAATGAGGAGACACGAGAGCTCCTGACTGAAGCGCAATTTGGAAAATTTCTGATGCTTTCTATCTTTCTGTTACCCCGTCCATCCTTTTGTGCAAACAAGGAGCCTCGCTAACTTTTCTACTTGCTTCCCATCTAGCTTTTTGGTGTTTACCTTTTTTGTCAATATTCAGCCTTCTTGCTTTCTCAGAATGCCCCGTAATTAATTAAAAGAAGTTATTCATGATCTTTGGTCGCTTAGAGCGTCAAATGGTTCAAATGTCAAACTTGACTTTTCCTTATTTATTTACTGGTCATTCTTTCCATTTTAAAAGTCTTGAATTCATCATTAGTTCATTGGGGTAACATTTGAAAGAGCGACATTTATTTTGTATTCTAATTTGTTCTATTTATATTTTGCTGCTTGCCCTCCGTGAATAAATTCATCATTCCACAAACATTAGTCATTTTAAATTATAAAACAGTACACTATCCCCGCATGATTTTCAGTAAATAACTTTCCAAACTTTTCTTTCCATTGCAAAGTCCTTTTTCGAAAAAATGTATTGAGTTATTCAAAAGATTGTCTAATTTTGTTTTGCATTCAGGCATTCTTGTATATCAGCGGCCCAACTTCAGGTTCACATCAGTAAACTTGCTCGCCCTTTAAAAAATAAATCACCTAAAATGTTTCTTAGAAATTTTGAGCAAAAATTGATTTTACTCAGTGGACTGGTGTATATGTAGGATGACTATAAATAAAGAAATAGAACTGGTAAAAGTAGCAGATGGAAAAAAATATTGAATGTAGGAAATTCGTTACGAGGCTGCATGAATTGTATTGTATGTATTGATTTTCTCATCTCATTTTCTTTAACTATTAAAAATACTGGGGGATCGGAAACGGATTGGATGCATTTTCGTGAAATGGGAAGATATTTCCCCTTCTGGGAATTCAAAAGTTGAGTTAAAGAAAAAAGTTTGTATGTAGTACGTATACTTCCGTACGCTGTAGAAACAGTGTTCCCTAAATGATTTCATCTCCAAATTGTATTAGCTTTTTTCTTGCTTCATTTTGGCTATACATTTCTCCAAAAACACAAAAGTTGTGATGGATATGTGTGCAGCTTTTTAGGAGAAACTTTTTAAGATGTCATCATTCTTCCCCTATTTATTCGCCTGCATGAAGTTTCTCTGGGATCTTAGGAGGAAGCTAGGATCTCTGTCGATTCGTTACTACATTCCCTGCAGTTATTATCAACTTCTTGCACCGATGCATGTACGTGCATTTCACATAAAACTATGTAGCTGATGCTGATAAAAATCTGCATTTACAATCCAGAGCTACTTTTAGAAAGCGATTTTTATTTTAAAGAATCCAAAACTCACTTTCTCTGATTTCAAATCGTTGGTTGCAATCAAAAAACGAAGCAGACAAAGAGTAAATTCATACAACCCCTTCTTTGTCTTTTTTTTCATTTCAAACTGGATGCATTGTACAGGAAAAGAAGGTCTCACTGACAATTACATGGCATTTAAAATGCCAGCTGAATGGCTTCACTTGAGTACTCGTTTTACAGAATGACTAATATGAAGACTATTTTCCTGAAACAAAAAGTATCTACTTTAGCTACTCCTTGTCTCTTTCTTCAAATGGCCACGAGCAAGCGATTTTCCCGTGAACATGTCGAAATGATGAAGTCTGGAGTAAGTAAAACTAGTTTGAGAAAATCTATTTACTTTTTTTCCTCCGGTATCAATATTACATTTCGGCATTGACTATTATTGTTGATCATGTCTACACATATTTAATTGATTTCCTATTCGTCACTTCAGCGAAAGTGTGCTGCTGTTGGATGTCTCCAGATGATATGGATTCTTGAGCAGAGTTTTTACTCACTACAGACCGTACACACAAAAGTAGCTATTTTGAATTTTATGTGCAATCTTGTCTGGTAA
>JAANSP010002287.1:0-13134 GCA_036850745.1 Homidia socia | reverse complement strand
TATTTATTTACAACTACAAGTGCGTAAGAATTACGAATCATATGGCTTTAAAAGTTGTCTTTCTGGATCTCTTTCTGGTTTCTCGTTTACAAAGAGATTAAATTTTTTTGTGATTATTATTAAGAGTTCAGCAGAATTATTTTCGCATTTTATTGAGATTATCTGTTTTGAGCAGCAACAACCTAGGTTGTTGTTCTCAACTGAATGCTGGTAACAACAGGTTGGTGTTGGTGTCCCACCCAAGCAGTATATTAAATATAAAACTAATTAATTAAAAATGTCTTAATTATTCAGCTAATTATTGAAGATTGGGTCGATGGGTAGTTTGGGTGGATGTAAAAAAGTAAAGAGGGGGGTCATTGCTTTTTATTTATAATTTCCATGGGTTCGGTTAGGTTAAGGTTAGGAAAAGACGATTTCCTTTGATAGAAAAGAGGGTCTTTGCATATATCCACCTAATCTACCTCTCGACCGAAGATTGTTACTTGTTTTACAATAACTTTAACAAAGTTGATGT
Organism: Homidia socia; assembly: GCA_036850745.1. Lineage (NCBI taxonomy): Eukaryota > Metazoa > Arthropoda > Collembola > Entomobryomorpha > Entomobryidae > Homidia > Homidia socia. The sequence continues at coordinate 12,617 of JAANSP010002287.1, read as the reverse complement.
TTATTTATTTGGTTGGTCGGCTGTTTACTTTTGTTGGTAGGATTACACCTACCAGGTTTTTGGGGTGTTGACGCATAAAAAATTTCTTATGCGTCAACAGCCCTGTTGACGAATTACTCTTACGCGTCAACAGCCCTGTTGACGAATTACTCTTACGCGTCAACAGGCATGTTGGCGGATTACTCTTACGCGTCAACAGGCATGTTGACAAATTTATAATGCGTCAACATCGTTGTCGACGCAAAAAACGGGCAGAGGGGCTGTCTAACTTTCACATAAAACACACAAAGAGAGGATTTGCTCTTCGTGTAATAATAAGTAATAACCCAGTTGGGTCTCGTCCTAAGCACTGTTTAAAAGGTTGAGCATTATGTGAAATTCCCAAGGCTATCAAACGAAGAGCGAAATCCTATCTTTGGGTGTTATGTTAAAGTTAGACAGCCCCTCTGCCCGTTTTTTGCGTCAACAACGATGTTGACGCATTAGAAATTGCTTATGCGTCAACATGCCTGTTGACACGTAAGAGTAATCCGTCAACAGGGCTGTTGACGCATAAGAAATTTTTTATGCGTCAACACCCCAAAAACCTGATAGGTGTAATCCTACCCTTTTGTTCTATAATTTGTTTCATTTTTGGTTAAAAAAAATTTTTGTGATTACTTACAAGAATTAAATGTTTCTTTTTACTTATAATTTCTAATAAACCATTTGTTAATTGTTTCAACATTCGATTCGCCGGATTCGGGAAGTTCGATTCGACGGCTTTTTTTGAAGGTTCGAATACGGTTCGGTTACGGAGCTGATAAGGTTCGATTTTTTTGTGATACGGTTCGAACCGTATTTATTTTTTTGCTATTACGGTACGGTACGGTTCGATTAAAATGTGAGCATGTTCGATAGTACGGTGATTCGATTCGAACCCATCTCATGCAAGGTACGAAAGTTCGGTGATACGGTTCGACGGGGGAAAATGAACAGGTCTGCTGACTATATATTATAGCTGCTTATTATGGATGACGATGGCAAATGGCAATGACGACTTTTCGAGCGAAAGGGCTGCTGACGATGACGGTTGCAACTTTACAATGCTGCAGCGGCTGCAAGCAAATGTGCTCATGATAACTTTTAATGATACGTGCACGCACAAGCCTACTACACACATTTAATCACTTCGCAAAAATCAAACAATCAAAATGCAGTAAAAATGCCTATATTTATCCTCTCACCTTTCTACAATTCTCAATAATCCTTAAAACTCTCAATACCCAAAAATACACACATGTCTGTTCTGCTGCATGGGCATAATTAATAATTCTACTTAAATATTAATCACTTTTTTGCCAATACTTGGAATAACATAATGTTACAAAATGATTACTACACACCTTTAATCACTTCACAAAAATCAAACAATCAAAATGCAGTAAAAATGCCTATATTTATCCTCTCACCTTTCTACAATTCTCAATAATCCTTAAAACTCTCAATACCCAAAAATACTCACATGTATAGTCTGCTGCATGGGCATAATTAATAATTCTACTTAAATATTAATCACTTTTTTTGCTAATACTTGGAATAACATAATACATAATGTTACAAAATGAAAATGATTTTATGTGCTCTTTATTACCATCATTTAAATTTATTATTATTAGCATTTAAATGTTTGTAAAGCTGCTGCACTCACTCTCTGAAAAGTACTGTCTGCGTCTTTGCGCTAACTATAATTATTATATTAGCCTCCCTCTCTCCTTCCTCCTCCTCCTCCTCACTATATTATGCACAGTGCGTTACTGCAATTTTTATGTGCTCTTTATTACCATCATTTAAATTTATTATTATTAGCATTTAAATGTTTGTAAAGCTGCTGCTCTCACTCTTTGAAAAGTACTGTCTGCGTCTTTGCGCTAACTATTATAATTATATTAGCCTCCCTCTCTCCTTCCTCCTCCTCCTCCTCAGTATATTATGCACAGTGCGTTACTGCAATTTACTAACAGAGAAGATCACTCACTCAAACAAACATCTTGTTTGTCTGCGTCTTCTCCTCAATTCACTGCTCACACATAAAATTAGTGTTGAGGAGGATAAAGATGAAAATGAATCAAGGTATTACTATTTATTAAATATCCATTCATATAAATACGCACACTACAAAATACTCTGCCTCTAATAATAAAAGATGATCAACACCATTACATCCTCCTCATCTCATCGTCAACACCACACCATTCACCATTATCATGATGATATGATGATCATCTTCCTCAAAACACCCCCAACTTTAACATCCTTTCACTGCACACAACGACAATATTGTCATCATAAGCCAATTTTCGTTCTCTTTGTGCTAATTTGCAAAATTATATTGAATTCATCCTCCTCATCGTCATCACCACACCATTATCATCATGATGATGATCTTCCTCAAAACACCCCCAACTTTAACATCCTTTCACTGCACACGACAATATTGTCATCATGAGCCAATTTTTGCTCGCTTTGTGCTAATTTGCAAAATTATATTGAATATTCTTTTTGAACAAAAAATTATTTTTACCTCTTCAAAAAAATTTTGTCACTTGTGACGATAAAGAAGATTACGTGATGAGGATTTTCCTATAATATTTTATTCTGCAATCTGCATGACCCTAAAAGAACGGGATACCTGCTGATAACTTTTATATATTTCAATCCAACTTACAATTTTTTTTCTCTCCTTCTAATCCGTACATCAAACTGCAAGGTATACTTGCTAAAACTTTTTTTATTGCTGCTACGAAGAAAGGAAAAAAAATTCTTGGTTCACTTTACACAGGAGAATAATAACAAACATTTGCAGCAGCACACATTTCACTTGTGACGATAAAGAAGATTACGTGATGAGGATTTTCCTATAATATTTTATTCTGCAATCTGCATGACCCTAAAAAACGGGATACCTGCTGATAACTTTTATATATTTCAATCCAACTTACAATTTTTTTTCTCTCCTTCTAATCCGTACTTCAAACTGCAAGGTATACTTGCTAAAAGTTTTTTTTATTGCTGCTACGAAGAAAGGAAGAAAAAAATTCTTGGTTCACTTTTACACAGGAGAATAATAACAAACATTTGCAGCAGCACACATACTTAACTGATGACGACGACAACGACGACGATGATGATCACAAGAGGACGACGACAACGAAAAATGCAGCAGAGAATATTATTATGATTATTATTATGAGTATAAGAGATGATTATAATGACGATAAGGATGACGATGATGATGATGAATTCTACACACACGCTAATAATAATATTCCTACATGAGAGAATTGCGAGGAGGAACGAGAAAAGGAAGGATATGATGATTTTGCTGCATCACCATTATTTTATATACCATATTATTTTACTACTGCTGCTAGTAGTAGAGCTCTTTACACACAGCAGATTACTTACCTATTCCATTTACAACTTTTTTTATACGTGCTCATACGAGTGTGCCGTGTTAACTTAAACTTTAGTATACTGCCGTGTATATGAGAATTGCGAGGAGGAACGAGAAAAGGAAGGATATGATGATTTTGCTGCATCACCATTATTTTATATACCATATTATTTTACTACTGCTGCTGCTAGTAGAGCTCTTTACACACAGCAGATTACTTACCTATTACATTTACAACTTTTTTATACGTGCTCATACGAGTGTGCCGTGTTAACTTAAACTTAAGTATACTGCCGTGCATACATTCATAACTTTGTTTCCATCATGAGGAGAGTATAATCAGCACAGCGGTACGATATATATGAAAAACATTTATAATGCCTTTAGAGAAACAACAGGCGCAAGCTAATGTACGTTTGATATAACAAGAAGGAAAAAATATGCACACTTGACTACCACCGCCACTGCCACCGCCACCACCACCAATTCTCTGTGCTTCACAAAAACACCTCACAATCACATAAAATAACAGTCAACTCGGCATAGGAAAACATACAAAAAAGTGTCCTTTTTTGCAGAGGGAGAGAGGCATACATCACACGTTAGAAAACATGCGAAAATATAAAACTAATAACTTTTCTCATTGCCACGTATGACGACTATTATAGAGACAGGCGAGAAGAAATGGCATTTATTTCTCTTGAGCATATTACCTATTCATGCATATTGGATGGCATGCACTCATCGTAATCATATCATATCATGTCACAAAAAGGAGAAATAAGTGAACAAGCAAAAAAATATTATAGAGCAGCAGCGAACTGCGAAGCGACAAAAAAAGGAGAAAGCAAAGTGGTCTGGCCTGGCCCGTTGTTTTTGTGCTTTTCATTGCCCGTGTCCGTATTTTATTATGTGTGGTTGGAAAAATAACGCAACAACAACAACGGGACGCCAAATAAAAAATATAAATGCAATGGCAGTTTTGGATAATTCAATGTGTTTTTTTGCATTGCAAACAATTTCTTTTATTTTTTCCGTTCTCAGTAGTAATAATATGCTATCTGAAGTGGGATCGGGTTGAGAGAATCAAGAGCGGAGGATAATAAAATGATAAATAGAGAAGAAAATTCTTTAGTGGTGGTGGATGGACTTGAATGCATGCTTGAATGAATACAGGAATTGCTTTCGAGATGTTTTCTGTGTTGCATTGTTTCGTCGTGGTGGTGGAGGAGAAGGAGAAATATCTGCATATATGTAACTCGGTCAAGGGATACGATTACATTTATTTTTTTGTTGGTTGCCACCATCTGAAAGGCGGATAGAGAGAGAGATGCTTGTTCTCGCTAAACGGAGAAGTTTGGTGTGTGTGCAAGTAAGGCAGTGGGATGAAAAAATGTTCAAGAGAAAAAGGAGAAAATGAAAGAAAGAAAATAAGAAGAAGAAAGGAATTATGATGATGATGGTGGTGGTGGTGGCAGTATAAGTGAGTGAGTGCGGTGGTAGCACAAAAAAGTAAGTAAGTGGTGTATAATGGTAGTTGGTAGTAGCTATGTTGGTGCTGGTGGTGGTGGTGATGGTGAAAGTCNGTGAGTGAGTGCGGTGGTAGCACAAAAAAGTAAGTAAGTGGTGTATAATGGTAGTTGGTAGTAGCTATGTTGGTGCTGGTGGTGGTGGTGATGGTGAAAGTCATATCGGTCGGATATGTCGGAAGACCTCCAAGGACGAAAGATGAAACTGCATGACTGACTTGGCTTTTGTTGCTGCTGCTAGTTTGGCTCGGCTCACTAAACTTGGCCTGTGTCTTATGAAATAAAATGTGCACCAGTACAAGATTATAGGGAAAATGTCTATTAGTTTTACGATTTTCTCTATAAAATAAAAAAGGATGAAAAAATGTACATGGTTTGGTGTGGTGGTGTTGTGTGTATTTACAAGGAAATATGCCTACTCATTTTGTATATTCCTGTTGCCCTGTTATTCCTCTCATTGAGCACCAAAGCAAAAAGTGCTTAGAACTATTTTTATATGCAATAATTTTTGAGAAATGGATATGCATTTTCAGAGTAGGGATAATTACTAGCTGCATCGCATCATTTATCACCTCACCTTTGTTTGTGGTTTGTCCTTACAAACTCCAGCAGAGAGAGAGAGGGAGGAACTATATCCCTGCCACAAGATACAGGAAGGAAGGCAGAATCACTACAAATTGCACTGTTTTTTTCAACACTTACGACACACTATTACGTAACCCTGTTTTGTCGTCGTGTGATAATATGACGATAGCGGATGACGCTGACGGTAGAGCGTTTAAAGGTTACTAATATTTTTCTGTGTAGGAGCAGCAGCACTGAGTCAGAATATTATTGACAGGATTGTTGACCCGAGATGTAACAAAATTGTTATCCAACTCTGATTTTTTACTACTCGTCAACAACAACTTGATATGTACTTTTCACTTACACCCAATCCCCAATCTCCAGAGATTTGTCACTTTTGCTTAAAATCTACAACAGTCCTTTCCCAATTTGAAAAGAGCACTCGGGAAAAAACAATGGAAAAACACAAATTCTTCATCTAGTCAGTTTCCTTTCAACTGCCGCTACAATGCGAAAATCAGGAAATAAATTACAAATTACTTCACACAAAATTAATCCAAAAAACTGCGGTTTGTGTTTAACGCAATAACGCAAACATATCCATCAACTTGACGAATGCCAATGTCTAATTAATATTGGAAATGGGAACAATGACAATAAAACATTAACTTATTTTATCTATTGATTGCGTAGTTGTATAAGTATTTTGTTTGAAAAGGTCGCCGTCATATACATATATAAAAAACACCGATGCTGAAACTTTATTGCCTTTGTAGTGAACAAACACACACCGCGTACACAAGCGTTATAAACATACCCATCAACTTGACGAATGAATGCCAATGTCTAATTAATATTGGAAATGGGAACAATGACAATAAAACATTAAGTTATTTTATCTATTGATTGCGTAGTTGTATAAGTATTTTGTTTGAAAAGGTCGCCGTCATATGCACATATAAAAACACCGATGCTGAAACTTTATTGCCTTTGTAGTGAACAAACACACACCGCACCGTAAATACACAAGCGTTAAATTATTGGAATCTAATATGTAATAATGCAAAAGTTATGGAATATTTAACGTGAGATTTCCTTGTCCATTGATGATGATTGATGATCAAAAGCAGCAAACATTAAAGTAATCAAAAAAGTAGAAGCGTACACTACTTGAAATATAAAAAGTGGTTCAGTCAGACAGAGCAGCAGTAATAACGGCACGAAAGAGAGGAGCTGCTAGCTGAACACGTTTTGACGACTACATTAAAACTCCTTAACAATTTTTACCCACAACTGCTGCTACTACTTTACTACATACTCCTCACATTAATTATAAAAAAGGACGCTTTATCATGCATGCATTATTCCATCATTCATTCCATCAAATATACAAAAATGAGTAGGCATATATAAGAAACAGATTATATGTATTTTTTACATGCACAAAATTTTCATACATGGTACAACAGCCACTCTGTACTTTTATAACATATTATAACTATCAAAATAGTTATAAAAGTTATAGTACGTGCAAAAAAACATGCTCTATCCATCATAACCATTCATTACGCTCACTCTGTCTCATTTTTCCTTTGATGATGAAGATAATACAATGATGTTACATTTATATTAAACGCTGCAATATTTTTCCGTGTGCTGCCTCTGCTGCAAACTCTTTTCAAGTTTGTGTGCTTGCACACATTAGCAGCATCACCACCGAACAATACTAACCATACTGCTAACTATACTAATCATTCTGTACTTTTAACTATCAAAATAGTTAGTTATAAAAGTTATAGTACGTGCAAAAAAACATGCTCTATCCATCATAACCATTCATTACGCTCACTCTGTCTCATTTTTCCTTTGATGGTGATAGTACAATGATGTTACATTTATATTAAACGCTGCAATATTTTTCCGTGTACTCCGCTGCAAGCTCTTTCAAGTTTGTCTGCTTGCACACATTAGCATCACCACCGAACAATACTAACCATACTGCTAACTATACTAAGTAACTACTACCGTTTTTTATCTATTTTCAGTATCATCATTACTACAGCATTATCAGCGACATCATCATTATCACCACCACCATTCATCCATTCTATCCAACAACATTCAATACCATTTCAGTTCAATAGTCATGCAAATATATTCCACGTTTCCAAAACGCGTTGTCTGATGAACTGAATGCATGTGCCTGTTTTTAGGTATCATCACCTGCATCCATGCAAAATTTTGAATGTACTTTAACGTGACGTGATGTTAACAATGATAACATTTTATTCCTGTACCCATTCAAGCTAAAGAAGAGAAGAGAAAGAAACACATGAATTTGTTATAACCCTCACGTAGTAATGCTATATCTATATATTGATGCTGCTATTGCTGCTTAAAATAATGCTGTTCCGTGTCCGTCTCGGTATCATATATGAAATACTTGATATAATGTCATGTTATTTGTAATCTGTTTTTGTGAATTTACATTTGTCGCTGCTGCTGCTACTTGTGTTCAAGTTGATGGAACAAAGTATAAAAACGTCATCTTGGGTTTCAAAAGCAATTTCCATGAAATCCATTATGTGCCAATGACAATGTTTCAAGTGAGATTTCTCAAGTCATGTGTTTTAGCAGCAAGAGCATTTCAGTCTCTAAATTAATTAGGCGCTGTTGGTGGCTGGTGCAAAAACAGAGGATGAAATATGATGGATGTTGTGTGTACTTTTTTTCTGTGTTATGCAGGTTTCCAGTACAAGCGTATATTATGACGATGATGATGAAAGTGATGGAATCTTTCAAAAAAAAAATTATGATGATGTAAAAAAGAGCGATTGCTACTTACTTGCTTACTAGACTTGCTTCTCCACCTCAACATTGTGTGGTGATGGATATTATTCCACTTGAATGTTTTGATGTTTTGTGTGTACTCACCAGATAAACTTTAGCATTAACTTTTGTTTGAAAAACAAATTACCGCATAATAATACGACCAAGACCAAAAAAGATCCCATGCTGTTGGTGGCTGGTGCAAAAACAGAGGATGAAATATGATGGATATGTGTGTATTTTTTTCTGTGATGATGATGATGAAAGTGATGGAATCTTTGAAAAAAATGATGATGATGATGTAAAAAGAGCGATTGCTACTTACTTGCTTACTAGACTGCTTATCCAACTCAACTTTGTGTGGTGATGGACATTATTCCACTTGAATGTTTTGATGTTTTGTGTGTACCCACCAGATAAACTTTAGCATTAACTTTTGTTTGAAAAACAAATTACCGCATAATAATACGACCAAGACCAAAAAAGATCCCACTATCATCGCATCATCATCGTGTATACTCATCATCATTGTAGGAAAGGAAAACTTGGCCAAGAGGACATGGCTGCTATTGCTTTGCTGCTTCGTGTATACTCATCATTATTGTAGGAAAGGAAAACTGAGCCAAGAGTACATGGCTGTTATTGCTTTGCTGCGCTGCTGTGCAAAGCTGAATACTTAATCATAACTTTACACTTCACGTGGTTTTTTCTCTCTCAACAAGACTATTTTGCATTCATGATAATACGGTGAATATTATGCGTTCCAAGTTTCATGATCATGTACTTTATGGCAGTTTAGCAGGAGAAGCAGTAGGAGAATAATAAAAAATGATCTCATCATCCATCCATCCATCTCGTAATAAAAGTTTTTGAGAATGGATGAATGTATGGGGAACTAGGTTATTATTATGAAATTGTAACTAAAACGTGGAATATATGAACTTTCCTTGTAAGTTCATCCAAAAAGTGGTTTTCTCCTTCTCATGCATTAACAACATCGTCATCGCCATAATGAATGGTTTGCAAACAAAAAAAAACAACATAAATTTCCAGTTTATTTTTCTTCTTGGACAGAATGCCTTTTTGTGTTCTGGTTGAATATTTCGCGATATGGGTGTCTATTGTCCTTTGTGAGTGTTTACAATGCAATGTAATAGACAGTCTTAAAAACTAAATTATACACGCGACCAAGTAGTCAGAATTTTAGTGGGCAAACACGCAAAAAGGTATCGAAGGTTCAACGGTTTGTGTTGTTTTCTTTGAAGCTAAATACATTGTGGACAAAGACAGTGCAAAAAGGTCTGAAGTTTTGTATAAAAAATATTACACTTGTTCGACAAAACATGTAGCTTTAGCTGGAACGAAAGGTTTTTCTATTTACAACAAACTGATGTGCTGCTGTTTTGTTTTATAACAGCATGGAAAAGAGAGAGAGAGAGACACTTGTCCAGTCCAGTTTTCTAGAGGAATAAAGCATATTTATTTGAAATGTCAATGTATGCATGTATGTTAAATAGTAAAGAGAATTTTGTATAGACAGCTGCCACAACTGCTGCACTCTCTTTAGGCATTTGGTAGGCTAGTTTGAAAATCATGAAAAAATAATAATTTAAACTGAAATGTTTTTTTTCTACTGCCTGGTATAAAATATTACGTGGAAAAATGAAGGCCTTTTTCTGCGTTCAAATGAATAAGCAGAGCGGGATATAATAAAACATAATGTGGAACGAGTTTTTTCTCCTTGCTTAGAAAAAGAAATGGGTATTTTCCACTTTGAAAATAATTTAAAATTAATAATAACCAGAGCCAGAAAAAAATTTGCATTATGCCAGCCAGGCACGACGTCAAGCACAATTCCGTCAGAGAAAATAAATGAGCAGCAACGGGAAATTTTGATATTAAATATTTATCAGGATTATTACGCAATTACAAAATGTGAACTTTTTCTTGCATCAAAGCCTTTACTCAAGCACATAATAAATTTTTCTTAAGGGAAAAAATAATAATCGAGCATGTATTGATTGAATTTTTTATTTTGCCACGTTTGCTAACTTTTGTTCCGTTATTACAACAATGAAAAGCAAAAATGGATAAGACGCATGATAATAATAATGATGATGATAAGTTTTAAACAGTTGACACAAAATAATTGAAAAGTAGAACAAATAGTTAAGGCGCAATATACAATTTATTTTTGGAATCAGCAAGTGCGCACAAGCAAATTAAATATGCAGACTGATAATTTGTGTGTGCACTTGCGATTGCATTATTATTATTATTTTTTAGTATGAAATGACCACAACACAATTTTTATTGTTATTTTTTCTTGTGATTATTTGCAATGGCGGCATTTGTCCGTCAGTTAAACCGCGTCAATAACAGTGTCATGATATCTATTTATTTGTACTGCTACACATGCAAAAAACTACTGTTAACTATAATAACTTGTTATTTACTCAAAATAAACTTATTATTAACATAACAGTTGACACAAAATCATTCAAAAGTAGAACAATTAGGTAAGGCGCAATACAAATTTATTTTTGGAATCAGCAAGTGCGCACAAGTAAATTAAATATGCAGACTGATAATTTGTGTGTTATTGCGATTGCATTTTTTATTGTTATCTTTAGTATGAAATGATCACAACAATTAATATTATTTTTTCTTGTGATTATTTGCAATGGCGGCATTTGTCCGTCAGTTAAACCGCGTCAATAACAGTGTCATGATATCTATTTATTTGTACTGCTACACATGCAACAAACTACTGTTAACTATAACTTGTTATTTACTCAAAATAAACTTATTATAAACAAGATGCATGTATGCATATCGCTTGCAAGAAGCATATAATTTTTTATACGCTTGAGCAAACTTGGCATGAGATTGAAGGGCAAAACAATGCAATCCTATTAAAACGGTCCATTGACAATGACAGCAGCAGTAGCAGCTGCTTTGCCACTAAACAGTAGGCATTGTTGTTACATTTCCTTCACACTTGCTTGTTAGACAATGACAATGGAAGTCAGAAAATGTGTTTCACTGTGTCAGTGTCACCATCAGTCTTAAAAAAATTATTATATTTTTTATTTGTTTAAATTGTAGGCTAAAAGGGTACATACATGTGCATCTCCACACAAATTATTTTCAACATGGAATTTCAGTTATAGTAATTGCATTGTTGACGGTGGTGACAGGAAGGGAAGCCAGTTGGCCAAGAAAGATTACGTGTAGCAGCAGCAGTATAGCAGCAAATTAGACAAGAAATTCTCTACTTCTTTTCTGCTGCCATGCTGCTGGCACCAGCACCAAAACCAACAAAGTCTTGAGCATTTCATATAGTTCAGCAGTAATTTATACGTGCAGCAGCACACCTTGCTATTCTTGCGTTGCATGAGCAAAACGTAGTTGATAATTGAAAAATCCAAGTAATGATGATGATGCTGATGTCTTTGCCGTATCTATCCGCATTATGCATGCATAATGCCTACTTAAATAACTTATTACTAGCTACCATCATGCCCCCAAACCACACGAACAAAATACCTAGCTGCATAGATCTCTACGCTGGTTACCGTTGTTGCTGCCGCTGCTACTGGTAAATTTTACAATAATCACTTCCTTAAAAGACGACTCCTCTTAAAATACTCATGTGATTTTCTCACTTGCCTTCCTCTGCTCTCACTGGAGCATACAACAGAACAGAAAATGAGATTTTAGCCTAGACACAGGCGACAAGGATGATAGCAGTGATGATGGTATCACATAATCGCTCTAATGGCTTTTCAAAGACCAGTAGGCTTTAAACGGGGTACATGCATACCAAAAAGGGAAAAATCAACAGCAGTAACACTTTTATTATTATTATTGCATTAGTGAGAGAATAATAATAGAAGAATGGCATGTCATCCTGCCACCCAGTAGTCAGTGCTAACTAAACAAGCTGCAACGGTACCATCGTCATGATCATCATCAAGTTGGATTTTTTTTATAGTCCACTACCACCCGCACAACAGCAACTGCTCCACCTATCATGCCCTCCTGACAGTTTTTTTCTCTTTTAAAAACTCCTTTTCTTTCTCCCTGCCACTGCTTTATATTTTTTTCCTATGTACATATTTGACAAGACAGTTCCAAAAGTGGCGTACACAACAATCGCCATCATCCCATATATCATTCTTTATTGCACATTGCAGTAAAAAAAATCCGGGAGCATGGAACATTGAACCAAACTGTCGGTCGAACTGTTATCG
>JAANSP010002286.1:0-13137 GCA_036850745.1 Homidia socia | reverse complement strand
TCGTGTCCAATGACCATTGGACTAGTGAGCACAAAATGACCGATTCTTCCGTGCTGCCAGTAGTGTACGTCCGAGCCACAAATCCCAACAGAAGTCATGCGGATAAGGACTTGGTCTTCCTTTGGTTGTGGAAGGGGTCGTTGTTCCTATTTTTGTTCGAAAATTAGATATGTGATCTCTAACAAAATTTTCAAAGAAATTAGATAGCATTTCAAGGTTTCATGCTTACCAGTCTCAAGTCGCCCTTGGCGTGGAGAACGGCAGTCAGATTGTCAACGGCAGCGCTACCCATTTTAATTTGTGTTTTATTACTGTTTTATTTATGAAACTTTGAAAAATTTTCCTTCCCTTTAGTTTTCGATGAGTACAAGATGGTTGCTTACTGGATCAGTTGTGATGTAGAACAACTTGTGGATTTCGGTATTTATACCTATGCATTTTGCTCTTGTAGCCAGTCTGAGTTATCCTCAAGCCTGACATGCCAGCTAGAATTTACGTCACTTGCTAATCTTCAGCAATTTGCTAAATAACTCTTGAGTAGAGTGTACAGCAAAGATAACGCACAATTCAATCAGGTACATCTACTTGCGTATCAGTTATCACTGACACTTGGATTTCATACATGCGCTGCTACAAGTTAAGTGCTTACTAATACCGATTACGGATGCCGGTTCAATCTGGAAATTAATCGCACAGCGCTGACCCTTCCTCAAGGCAAAAGCTGAGCTTATGTGTCTTGAATATTTGTGGAGACAAAATGTCAATATTTGACTAAATGACCTCTTCTTATGATGCAATTGCAGAATTCTAAACCTACATGGAAAGTGTACAGCATAAGTATAAGTAGTATTTAAGTATGATGACTTAATGACAATTTTGCAAGCATATTTTGTGATTTGCTACACGACACAATTCTCAACTTTCAGTTTTCACAATGTACTCGACTCGTCACTGTTACTACTATTTTATTGAATGAAATGAATGAAAAACGTATGTCCATCATCATTATTACACACATTCTGGGGTCATCTCGTTTTTGCGGAAGCTATGCTCTTGGAATTTGAACTGATTTTATTCATTTCCTAAGCTGCTGAATATTATGCTGCAGTGTTTAGTTTACAACTTTTGGCATTCTTTTGCTCAAATATTATTTAATGTTTTTGAATGAACAGATTGCCCCCTCCCCACACAGCGAAGATTTTTCTACGAAGACACCGTTATGTTAAATGTTAAATCAATCAATTTCTCTGCTCATTTGTCGGCTTGTCTAAATGAAAATATACTTTGTATTGAAAAAGCGAGAGCTACACAGTTTATTAGGTATTTATTTTTTCATAATGCTTATAATCAAAGTTTTTAATTTGTGAGTAACCTAAACATAAAATTAACAATAGCTTGCTTAATGTAATGGTAATGATGCCAATGCAATGTATTTCGCAAAGGTATACTTTTTTAAGTGTCTTAGCAACATAGTCTACCTACACATTGTCATCAGTCATCATTCATCATCTTCAGCAGTTTCACAAATTTCCTCAGTCTCTGTTTTCACTGTGCCCGTCTCTGGGTCAAAAGTCATGATGACTCTTTCCGGTTTGACTTCTGGAAACGTTTTCCTATCTGCGCAACACGTGTACTCCCATACATTATCGCTAATATACCTAAATTTATCCTTTTTGTACAGTGCCAGTTTTGCGAAAATTCTCTTCAAAAATACAAGAAGAATCAAACTTTCTAACAATGCCCATCTTCCATAATATTTTTCGTATTTAATCCCAGCCTCCAGACACATGGTAGAAAAATACTTCCAGGCACCTGTGCCAAAATCTCCAACTTGAAACCAATGGGTATAGGTCCAATTTTTGAGCTTCTTTTCTTCTTCCTCTGCAGCTACAGACGCCTCCATTTCGGAATATGAAGGCAATTTAAAGCCACCGTCAAATGTTCCCTCCAGCGATAACACGAAATATCTTGCTTGAGCTTCCGCCAGAATAATTTCGGGTGAGCGGTAGCACAAATTAAGAATAGCGAGAGTGGGACGTTTTGTAAAAATTGACATTTTGTACAAATTTGGTATATACTTTCCCTCGATAACTTGAATCCCACTGGTCTCCTCAGTAAGGAAGGGAAATTTCAGGCCGTAGCCTGTACAAAATATTATTACGTCACAGGGAACATCTTCTTCGTCCTCAGTAAGTACACCGGTCTCATTGATCAATTTGACATTCTTGGTCTCTTTGACATTTTTGGGCAAAAGTCCCAGTCCAAAACCTCCAACAAACTTGTGGCAAACAGTGACATTTACTGCTGTTTGGGATAGCAAAAGTGCCAGATCAGCAGAGGATGGCCCGAGCCCAATTAAAACGACTGATTTGCCCTGAAACTCATTTGCGTTTTTGAAAAACTTGCAATGGAGTACTTGTCCTTTGAAGGTTTCCAGTCCTGGAAACACTGGGGGCTGGTAAGGATACGAGTTTTTACCAACGCAAACCATAACTGCATCAAACAAGGCGGTGCTGTATGTATCAGTTTGGTGATTATGAGTCTCCACAATCCAACGCCCAGGCTCACCAAAATTGGTGGTCGTAATAGGAGTCTCTGGACGCACGCTGATAACTTGAAGTATTCAACTGGATATGCGGCCAGAGTTTGAAATGGGTAGCATATTTTTGTAAATACTTGTGCATTTCCTGTTGCGACAAAAATGTGTTTCCTGTGGATTCATGTGGAAAGTCCATGAATTCCATAAGGGGATATGGAAGATTGCTTCTGTATAGCAATGCAAAATACGATATATTTATTAAAATGCTAAAAAAAAGATGTGTGGCTATAATTTTGTTGTTCCAAAAGTTACACTTACGTCAAATCATCATACATGGTGGTTATACACTCTGGATTTTCCTCTTCATCACTTCCAGAATCCCTGGACCTCAAATTTTTATGAGAAACGCTAAATTTCTTTTCACCCCTTTTGTAATTCCAGACACCACCAATGTCATCTTTTTGTTCGAAAACCGTTCCAGTGTGAAACGAGCTATCTAGAACTGTTCGCAAAGAAACCATGCCAGATGGCCCTCCACCTATTATGCATACATGTTTTCTTTTCTCTGGTTCACCTCTGTCACCGTCGGTAAAACAAGCCATTATAAAAACTTGTACTCAAATTAGATACGAGCTAATTTTATACCTAGTTTATAAAAACTGCAATAACAACGACTCCAAGACTCTAAAGTATCTATCATGTACAACTCCAGCAGGAATAAAAGCTAACTAGCAAACAGGTGGTGATGAATGGCCTAAACTACTGGTTTGTAAAAAAAATGTACTGCATACACCATCATCGTTATCATTATACCATCGTCACCACTCACCATTCATCTTTATGACTTCACATATTCTGGCAGTGCATCCAATTTTGATCTTTTAACACTACACATACGCATTATGCCTATAAATGTAAGCTATAGTACTGAATAGTATAGAGTATAGACCATGTAATTCGCTTCGGCTGGATTGGTACTTGTCTGACGCTGCCAACTCGTCATAATCTGCAATGTTGAAATGCTATGATGACGATTTGTCCAGTGACGTAAATGTTTCTACATGGAAATAGATCTGATCAGAGAAGAGAAACGAACGAAATGATTTTAAAGAGTTCTGCTTTGAGAGTAATAATGACAATGAGCGTCTGCAACTGCAGTGAATCATTTTTAGTCAACTATGCATTAAACTACTATGTTTTAGAATTATACGAGTGACAATGACAAGCAGTGTTTGTCAAACACGTTAATCTTATTGTGCCCCAAATCATACAACTCAAATAACTCAATCATTCTAGATATTAAACTAAATTAATCAACTAGTAGCTATTTTCCAACTACAACACATTTACATAGCATATAACAATTTAACGTACTTCCTTTTGATCTGATCAGAGAAGAGAAACGAACGAAATGATTTAAACGAGTTCTGCTTGGAAAGTAATAATGAGCGTCTGCAAGTGCAAGCAAACAGCGGCGTGCAGTCAGTCATTAGTTAACTATGAATTAAACTACTATGTTTTACAAATATACGAAAGACAATGACAAGCAGTGTTAGTCAAACACGTTAATCTTATTGTGCCCCAAATCATACAACTCAAATAACTCAATCATTCTAGAAATTAAACTAAATTAATCAACTAGTAGCTATTTTCAAACTACAACACATATACATAGCATACAACAATTTAACGTACTTCCTCTTTTTACATTTTCAAACCATGACAACGACAACAATCCAATCATTAAAAATCAATCTATAATCTATTTAATACAATTATGTAATACACAAGTACCGTATCATTTCTTAATTTTAGTAGAAAAGATTTCACAATAGTAGAAAAGATTTCACAAAATTTTACATGTACGTACAATTACTGTGCCTAAATGAAATTACAATAGTTTAACAATAACTTTAATAAACTTGATCCCCACGTATATTATATTTAACTTAAAACTAACAATGATAGGAATTAAAGTTAAAGACCATCTAAGCTCAAAGGCTCACCACCGGTGAAAATACACTGCTTATCATTTCTAAATTATTATTCTAACCATCCTATTGTAAACAAAAATAGTTGGAACGAATAACTTTAATTTAGTTTATCAAAACCATTTATAAGTAATATAGATGAGAAAACAGGAAAAAATATACAAAGAAAAGAATTAAAGTATTTACTCAAGACATAAAACTGTTTTGTTGTCAGTAACGATGGTTTCCTGGAACAATTTAAAGCATCCAGATGTCACTTTGTTATATCTGGACCCAAGGAAATAGATTGTCTCATCGACCCCTTTGTTTGTCTACATTCAAATTAGAAAAAATTGAATAATAAGCATGATCAAACGGAATTTCTTACATATATATTGTCACAATAGCAACATAAATACAGCAAGGAACTCATAAACTTAATACTTACGTCATAATAAAATGTTGTTGAGGACATTGCAAATTTGGACTTGATGAAATCTGACATTTTAGAAGTTGAAAGATTATTTCCAGCGCACTTGATAGACTAGAATATTTAAAAAAGTCAAATAAAAAATTATGTGAGACTATATCTATGTATCATCAAAAGCAAACAGGTTTTCTAAA
The DNA here is from genome assembly GCA_036850745.1 of Homidia socia. NCBI lineage: Eukaryota > Metazoa > Arthropoda > Collembola > Entomobryomorpha > Entomobryidae > Homidia > Homidia socia. The sequence goes on along the minus strand of JAANSP010002286.1, from coordinate 8,004 downwards.
ATCAACAATTCTCACATATAATTCAGCAGACACTTATAAAAATACACTTACTTGACAGAACAAAATGTCAATCGTCTTCGGATTAATGTACTGCTTCAATAAAGCCAAGTCTTTAAACAATGTTTCTTTATCGAATTTGTTATCCCATTCAATCGGGTAAACAAAGTATGTTGAATTGGAATCATCCATCTTATTGCAATGCTTTATCAGCCAACTTTTCAACTCATCTCGAGATGGGGTGATGAAGTCTTCTTTGGACATTTGATACATTTGCATTAAATAGGTTTCGATAATTCTGCCAAAATATTCTGAACCAAGAAACTGGAAAGAAAGCCAAATAAAATTATTGCTATTATTGATCCTACAAAATGACGATCATCAAGTACAACATTAAGTTAAATTTCTTACGACAACTTGTCCCTTGACATTGCAGAGTTTTTTATGAAGGCTCATGCGCTTCAGCTGGTAGCTGAGCCGAATAAAGGCAAGAACTCGGGAATCCTTGCAATATATCATCTTGTTGCTGATATCCAGATCCATCTTCATTTTCTCGTCACAAAGGGCAAGATTCATTAAAGGTTTTTGTTCCATCATTTGAATATCACCACTGGCAACTTCTTGGCTAAAAGTGCTTGGTGATCCGCTAAAAGGGCTAAGTGCTTCGCTAACAGAGCTAGGTGGCACATCATCATTCTCAGATAAGTGGTTGTCCTGGGGTGTCCGCACACTGACGCCAACAGTGCTAGATGGAGACAAGTAGGTGTCCAGACTGACGCCAACAGTGCTAGATGGAGATAAGTAGGTGTCCAGACCGACGTCAACAGTGCTCGGTGGAGCATCCTCATTCTCAGACAAGTAGGTGTCCAGACCGACGCCAACAGTGCTCGGTGGAGCATCCTCATTCTTAGACAAGTATGTGTCAAGACCGACGCCAACAGTGCTCGGTGGAGCATCCTCATTCTTAGACAAGTATGTGTCAAGACCGACGCCAACAGTGCTCGGTGGAGCATCCTCATTCTTAGACAAGTATGTGTCAAGACCGAGGTCAGCAGTGCTAGATAAAGCATCCTCATTCTTAGACAAGTATGTGTCCAGACCGACGTCAACAGTGTTAGGGGGAACAACCACCTCATTCATAGACAACTGGGTGTCCAGACCTAGGCCAACAGTGCTAGGTGGAGCATCCTCATGCTTAGACAAGTAGGTGTCAGGGGGTGTCCGAACACTGACACCAACAGTGGTTGATGGATCACCACCGTTACCAGTCTTAGACACAAGGGTGTCAACGGGTGTCCGGACACCGATTATATCTTGCAAACTAGTGGTTGTGATTATGAATGTTGACGCCCTTGCTAGGTGGAGCATCCTCATGCTTAGACAAGTAGGTGTCAGGGGGTGTCCGAACACTGACGCCAACAGTGGTTGATGGATCACCACCGTTACCAGTCTTAGACACAAGGGTGTCAACGGGTGTCCGGACACCGATTATATCTTGCAAACTAGTGGTTGTGATTATGAATGTTGACGCCCTTGTGTTCTCTTCAAACGTTACGGGGAAATTGAAGGGTCCCGATCGCCAATCCTGTGTAAGATGACTCTCTCCATCTGAGCTTGAACGCCTTGAAACCATGGAAAACTTTGCAGGTCGTAAAATACTTGAAGTTGGTGATGGTGATGATGACAATGACGACGAATCTCCGTATTCAAAATCATCTTTCTGTTCCAGCTCCATCTCTTCTATTTTTATGTCAGTTCCAGAAGTTTGATTGTTTTCATCAGTAGTTGTCCGTTCGGGGTCAACTGTAATTGTCACTTCTCGTTCCTTGCCAATGCCTAAGGCTAAGCCCTCTTTGAAAATTTTCTATAAAAACAAAATTATCCAGGAATGAAAAATGATTACCGCAAAATCACAATGATGATGGTTGTATCAGCTTTCAGCATCATTAATAAATCGACAAGCAAGCTTATAATAACTTTTATGCAACTTACAGGGGGTGGCGGAGAATCAGCGTCGTCAGAACAGATACAAATATTGTCATCAGCCACTGCCAAATCAGAACTTGTATCTTCGATTTTGAAAACTACATTAAATGAGGATTTTCCTATTACATCCTCACATGGACTGTCTGCACCACTGCTGTTGCTGCTGTTTTCAGCAGCGTCATCATCAGCAGCATCATCATCAACAGCATCATCATCACTGCTACTCTCAATTTCTACCTCCTGTATTCCGACTTCATGACGCTGGTCTTCCCCTTAAATTTTTTAAACCATCAAAGGATTGAATTTATGAAAATGGCGGAACTTATTCAATCATCGAAATCTTTTAAAATGAAATCAGTCAGACGTCTACTTTTAAAATGAATACCATATAGCTTTGTTATTTTTACCTTCCTTCTCTTCGTCACTTAAATTGACCACACTAACAACATTATTCGAGGGTTGGCTTTTTTGCTCTGGAAATGTATGATTTTGTTGTGCAGATTCAGCTATGCCACCCAAGTGATATTGATTCGTTTGTCGAGTTGTGCTCAAACTCGAATGTTCCGTGTTGTTTCCGTTTCCGAGTGACCGTGGTGGGACGATACCCTGAGCCGATGAAACATTACCAGTACTCAATTGTCCACTCGGTACACTAGGAGAATTGAAGTAGCCAGGCAAGTCTGGAACTGTACGAATTTTTGGCAATCTCGCAGGGTATGGCTGCTGTTGAAAATATGCATTCGAGATCGAATTGGGAGGATACTGCTGTTCATATCCCAGAGAACCATGACGTTGACGTGGAGGAACCGAAGCACTTGGCACCAAACCAGAATGATACTGTTGGCTTGGAGCAACAGAAGCAGCTGCACTTCGCTTTCTATTGAGAGAGTAACTTAAGGGAGGAACTGGAGGAAGGCTTGCCAGCAGAGCTTGATCGTAATTTGAAGTTCCGGAGAGTGTTTGTGAATTTTGATATGGTGAGCCAGCAGCAACATGACGAGGAATTCCGCCACCAGTGGAGTAATCTAAACGATGGCTGATGGAACTTGGGTAGTTCCTTGCCCCCTGGGCGTTTTGACCATTGCCAGAATAACCTAATTGACCACCTTGAGGAAGTAAGTTGAGTTGGGGTCCAATAGCTTGAATATCTTGCCCCAAACGGCCTATATTAATTTAGTTTAATAAATTAAATCAATTAACACCGACACTGATACACAAAGCAATAAAAAGTACTTAAATGTTCATTGTTTTAAAGAAAATTGTAATACCTTTACTACGAGAAGTAGTTAACCCAGCAGCAGGTGGTGATTCAGCTGACAGCATATTATTGGAAAGCAAATTGGGGGTAGAGTTTCCCCCTCCCCCTCCACCAAATCTTGTCGGAAGATAGGGAGTTAAACCCACTCCATCAGGAACGTTAGAAACGTACTTGTAGTAGCTTCTGGTTTTTTTAATACGTCTCTGGTTGTCAGTCATTTTTGTCGGTAAAATTTAAAAAAAGAACAAACCTTAAATTGCACTTCACTTTGGGCTAAATGTTGTGATATTGATGATGGTAATTCATAAATTCAGTAGTTTATTTATTCAAATAAACAAATTTAAACAATTTTAGTTGTCAATTCGGTTAAAACAGTTGTCACAAAGAAATCTGATAGTTGCGTTTTGTGTGGTGTTCTACTCTCACTCTCATTCTCATCTCATTGCACATTCAGCAGACTCAGAATTTCAGAGAGGCCGACAAAGTTTTGCATACAAACTATTGAAACGCAAAGAGCGAAAGTTGTGGTGTGATTTGTGAATGTGAGTGAAGTGAACGCAACTAACGCAAGCAAAGCATTTGCAAAGCATTTGCAAAGCATTTGCAAAGCAAAGCCCCAAATAAATTACTCGGCTAAGGGAGCATACGTAACACGTAGCATTTAGGCGTATTGTAAAAAATATTATGCATGTTGTAAAAATTGTTCCACAAGCTACGTATAATCCCTTAGCTATGCGTAGTATGAGACTTTGCAACTGCAACTGGATTGATGATTGGATTGGGATTTGGGATGATGAGGTGAAGATAAAGAAAAAATGATAGGCAAATGAATCAACTCAAGTTGAGTTCCTCAACCAACGCAGCAACAACGGTGGTGGTGAATGGTGGGTGATTATGGGAAGTGAAGTTGGCTAGATAGATAGCCCCGCATGCACAAAATCCTGTCCAGTCCACTCTTTCTATAGCTATATAGCCTTGTCTTTGTGTATTTACATGGCCAAGCTGAAGAACACAATTTGCATTCCTTTTTTCATCTCTTTCTTTCAGTAGCACGGCAGTGCACTATGCATAGTGCATAAATACATGCCTTTGCCTACATACATGACGACCACAGTGAATGTAAGAATGTAACGGTGAAAGCGTTGCGTTCCGTGTAGTTTTGTTCCTTTCTCTGAAGAAAGCGACCTTCATCGCGCAGTATCTGCATTGCAGAGATTTCTTACGCAGGGAACAGATGATTTGGGTGTAAGTGAAAGCATACGCCTACGCCTACCTGTGCTTAGGGACTAGACTAGGGGCTTCTTGTTCTCAGTCAGTCGCGTGGAACATTACATTCGATATTTGTCAACCTACCTGTTTTGTTCTTCCCATTTTCCCGAATCCTCTCTTGACCTGTATTTAGTTTGTTTTAATTTAATTTTTGACAAGAAAATCAATCTCTACAATAATGACCTGCCTAAATACTACCTGACCTATGCTATTCCATTTTTAAATAATCATGTGTTTAAATTTCTCCTGTTTTCCTTGTGCCCTTCTTATCCCTTACTACCACACGACACATTTTTTGGGTTAGGAACATGTGACCTCAGAAAATGGAAGTATATAGCAAGGTTGGATCTGCATTTAAAAAAAATTGTTATTAGTGAAAAATTTGTAAAAAAAAATTTGTTATTAGTGAAGAATTTGTAAAAAAAAATTCATTGCATAAAATTATATATTTATTTATTGTTTTAGAATAGCACTAATACTCAGCGCTCCACTGAAAAGGAGCTTGCTGCTTTACTTCGTGAGGAAATTCTGGACAAGACACCGTTTACTCTGGGAAGTCATCCTGAGTTTGGGCTTTTTCTTGTGGCGAAAAGGGACATAAAGGCAGGGGAGCAGTTGTACGAAGATGAGGCGGCGATTGCAGGACCATGTCCAAATATACCCGATGTTAATTATGGCATGCCGTTGTGTCTGGGATGTTGTGTTTTTATGGAAGAGGAAAAGATGAGGGAGAATAGGTGTGATAGTTGTGGCTGGCCTATTTGTGGTGTAAATTGCGAAGGGGTAAGTTGAACATTTTAAAGTTGTCATTGACTTGTACCGTTTTCGCTAAAAGATTAATTTTTTACGACAGCATTTTTCTGAAAATCATTTCAGTTGGAGAATCATACCAAAAATGAATGCAAGCCGTTTACGGAATTTGGAACACCATTTCCTCCAACAGACATCAGTGTGGTTTCGTGCTACGCTCTGATTCAGGTTATACGTGGCCTTATGCTCAAAGTTAACAACCCGGACTTGTGGGCACTTATTATGACGCTGCAATGGAAAAGCCAAATAGAGTGCAAATCCAATGTTGACTTGCCAACCGCCAAATTAAAAGCCCTTTATGGCCTTCCTGCAGACTTTGGTACCGATGAAGAATGGCTCCGAATGTACGGGATAATCTCCGTTAATAATCATACCACGACGTTGCCTGTTTCTCACGGTTCAAACTCGATTCGGTGTGGAGAAGCCCTGTTCCCTTTGTATTCCTTAGTTGCAAATTCCTGCTCTCCAAATTGCATCTGGGCACTAAAATACGATGACAAAAAAACGCACTCCTTTAAACTCGCCATGTATCCTGCAGTGGATATTAAAAAAGGTGAAATGCTCACTGCCGCCTATATCTACAATTTAACAAAACAAGGGAATCACAAAAGACGGAAGAACCTAAAAAATCGGATGCGTTTTTGGTGTATGTGCCTTCGTTGTCAAGATCCTACAGGTAGCAAAAGATGCTATGCTGGAAACTTCATATATGCATTTACTATGTGCATACATTTATCTTTAAATGTATTCTTTTTTCAATTTTAGAAAATTCAAGTTATTTCGATGCCTTAAAGTGCTTCCAATGCAAGGAAGGGTACATGCTGCCAATAATGGCGCAGGATGGCAATGATGATGATAGCTTACCTTTTTTGGGATAATCTTTAAATTTTTTTCTTTTTCAATTTTAGAAAATTCAAGTTATTTCGATGCCTTAAAGTGCTTCCAATGCAAGGAAGGGTACATGCTGCCAATAATGGCGCAGGATGGCAATGATGATGATAGCTACTGGGTTTGTGAACTCTGTCATTATTCTGTGCCTTTACAATTTGGCTGCTCATTGTTGGAGTTGGTTTTTGAAAAACTCCTTGATACCGGCAAGAACGCAAAGCTAAACGACGTGAGTCTTCTGGAGCAAGTGGAATTTTTTATCGAAACATATTCCGGGGAGTACCTGCACCCAAATCACTGTATATTAGCCGAAGCATCCTATGTGATTGTGCAACTTCAGCTGGGAAAAATTGATAATGAAGAGGAGCATGGAGCCATAAGTATGGAGGAACTGGATAGATACCTGGAGCGATGTGAGTTTTTGTTAAATCTGGCAACAAAACTTGCCCCAGGTCTTTCCGTTGAAAGAGGTTGGTATGGTAAACTTAAAAGCACATAACACAGTGACGTTTTTAAATTAGAGAGGTCGCTAAAACATCATTGTGTTGTGCAACTTGAATAATTCAAACTCAATTTTGCATTCAAAACTAAACGTTTATGTTAATATGTTTGCTTGCTTTTTTTCTTATTTTAGGAATGGCTCATTACTTTATTGCTCGAGGACTGTTTCATAAACTTGATTTACAACTGAATCTAAGCACAGCAATAAAAACACGCCAAAAAGATGGGGAAACAGATTTAAAAGAACCAGAAGGTAACCTGGTAAATGGAGAAAGTCATAATAACATGAGTAACGAACTAAAGGAGGATATTAAAAAATTGGAACATGTTCAGAAACAAGCACTCAGATTATGGATGGAAAATCCAAGACGCTACATATTTTTCAAAGATGATGTGGTCAAGGTTGACAGACTGAAGAAAGAAGTTGAGATTATAAATGCGTTCAAAGTTTTAATTAAGAGTCAGTAGTCAGCTAAAAAAATATATCTACCAATAACAATAAATAACGCATTTAATGGTTAGCTCATTATTTTGTCGGTGCTTTTTGGAACATTGAATCTGAATCTTTCAGCAAAGTATAAATAAAAAATACTGAATTAGTTGTTAGTATCATTTTAATTAAATACTATATAGCCTAAAGTACTTTAGGAACTTTTAGCATAGCAAGTGTCTTGAGTCAATTTACTATTTTAATGACAGTTGATACTGACAAATGTTGTGATTTATTATGAAACCAAAAGCTATTGCGTAATTTATAATTTTTTAACACAGCAAACTCATTGTATTTGTATCTGTGTGTATTAATTAAGGCATATAAAAATTAACTACATGTGATTAACAAACAAACAGCAACGAAACAACGAATAACAAAGACTATTGGTAAGAAGGAAACTAGTAATAACGCATATTATCGTTAATATTAATATTACATGTTCTTCAAATTTGACGGGTTCAAATGTACTTCGAATTACTAATTAAATAATCAAAAAAGGTTTCTCAGCAAAAAATGTAAAATACTGAAATTAGCTAACAATACTAATAGTTAATGGTGGCTTTATATACGCCAATATGTCGATATATTATCAACTATATACTCAAAAGCAATAATGAAAATTACTATGAAAAACAATTTTAAAACAAAATAAATATAAATGTTGCAAAAATTGATGCATAAACAAACTAACATTCCAGTTAAAATGTGGTCATTTGTAGACAATAAAATGACAACGGAAAAGAGGAAAAGTAAAAAAATAAATAAAACAATAGTCTAATAACTACTTATTCAAAAATGTAGT
>JAANSP010002285.1:0-13137 GCA_036850745.1 Homidia socia | reverse complement strand
CTATTTGTTTATACCTAGTTGTTACTGGGTTTACTTACTCAGTCTGCCTGCGTGTTGCTTTGAGATCATCGTTTATCTAGCAAAAAATAAGTTTACTCAAAATAACTTCCTAAAGTAAAATAATTATATAATTTTCTTTGTACAAGTAATAATTTTGGACCAAATAAAAATACGGCTACATTTTGTGACTTCAATACCAATTATTGAAATTCATTTGAGCTGGGTAGAAAACAATGTGGTACCATCCTACATATCAGTCACAATGTCGTTAGCTGGTTTCTGGTTCATCGAAAAACTCGCTGAGATCAAAGTAAAGGTCTTGAAAATGCAATTCTTCCCTCGAAGCTGGTAAAAGTTGACCTACCGTGGTAGTTTCATCATACGTGGGTGCTGAAACGTCTTGGGTGGACTGCAAAGTGGACATTGTTCTGGTCTGATTTTCTTGGTTAGCTGTATCCTGTTGTTCTGCGAGCGCAGAGGAGAATAAAAAGCCCAAATCTGGTAAATCAGGCTCAGGATTTGTGGAATAATATGGAACATTATTCGTCATAACTGAATTATTCACCATCGCACTGTTGGCGTCAATCTTGGCTGATGTTGCTGGTGGAAGTAAGTAGCTGAAGAAAGTTGAAGATTGGGACATTGAGGAAGAACTTGGGAATACTTCATTATTTCTGTCTATGTACTCCAGATTCAATGAATTATCTAAATTTTCTAATTCTTGAAAATTTAGCAATGGTGGCTCAGCAATACTGTTACTACTGCCAGTACCAGTGAAATACTGATTCAAATCTGGTAAATCAGGCTCAGGATTTGTGGAATAAAATGGAACATTCGTCATAACCGAATTATTGACGAACGCATTGTTGGTGTCAATAGTGGCTGATGTTGCTGGTGGAAGTAAGTAGCTGGAGAAAGTTGAAGATTGAGGCATTGAGGAAGAATTTGGAAATACTTCATTTCTGTCCATGTACTCCAGATTCAATGAATTATCTAAATTTTCTAATTCTTGAAAATTTAGCAATGGTGGCTCAGCAATACTGATACTACTGCCAGTACCAGTGAAATACTGATCATGACTACTTTCATAGCTTACACCTCCACCAATATTTTCATTGAGTAGGGCTTCAATCGAAAAACTGGCAGAATTTGTTTCAGGTGTGTTGTCAGCAATGATGTTGTCTTGGTTAACTTGTCCTTGTCCTCCTCTTTCGCCCATACATTCAAAATAAATTAGATCCTGTAAGGCTTCTATGTCCAAAACAGACTCATTTGACCTTGGGCATGCAAATTCCTTTTCCCCTCCAGCAGTAGCAGTAGCAGCAGCAGCAATACTACCCCTTAAGTTAAAATATTCTACAGTTTCAGGTATTTCACTCTGTTCCTTTTCTGCGTTTGATACTGTTTGGGGATTTAAAGCCTTATTAGATTTTTCTCCTTGCTTGTTGATTTCAGTCTTCTGGTAGTGAGCTATTAACTTGTCTTCCAAGATATTGTAGTGATCGTGAAGTAGGTGAAGTTTGAGATGCTGCATATCAGGAAATTCGGAATTGCAGTGTGGACACAACACTTTGGACTTTTTCTTGCCTTTGCTCGGTCCCACGTTCTTTTCCACCCGATTTACCCGATAAGTTACTGTACGCATAACAAGTTTACAGCGATCACTAAATTCAGTAGGAAATAACGGGGACTTATTTTCAAGTTGCTTTTTGATGTGATCGAAAAATATTTCAGTGTGAGCACAAGACAAATGGTGTTCAATTTTAGAGCGGCTGCATAGCCTGTCGCAAACAAGACATTTGAAGCGTTTCTTACGTCCACTTCCAGTCTCCCGTGAACTATGTTTTTTGCAAATGTCCTTTATACTCAAGTAATTTCTATTTTTGTTGATAGTTGCAAGTTTTTTGATGGGTATTGTCCCATGTTGCTCTTCTGTATCATCGTCAATGCTGTCACGAAAAATTGGCAAATTTGGAATAATGGGGCCCGATTGAAGATCACCGCCTTCAGTGGTTGCAAAAAGACTTTCATTTTCTGCGCCAACTTGATTTTCCTCTGGTTTTGGCACAGTATTCATTTGGATTTGGACGGACCGAAAAATAAGCAAATATTAGTTTTTTATGTTTAAAAAATAAGTTTTCCATTGCATTTCTATTAGCAGATAAATGAAGGTATATTTTGTTTGTACTTTACCATTGTCAATATCACCAACTGCAATCATTTCCGTTTTGATTTATCTTGATAGCTTTTTCTTGAAATTGTACCAACTTTTCTGCCATTATCGTGTAATGCTTTACCAACAAATGACGGCTATAATACTGTTCACTTTTGAACCTCAGACTGCAAAAATTACACAAAATTTCTTGTCGATTGCCAGAGGTCTTCTCTGCTTGCTCGGTTTCTGACTTTAAAAGATGTTTACATTGTTCTTTGAATGCTTGTGCTGATAAAACGGACAGTTTTTTGTCAGCAAAAAACTCTTCAGGGTGGGTGGATATCAAATGAAATCGAAATGGGGTCTTGGCAATATACATTTCTTTGCAGATCACACATTTGTAACGAATTTTTGTCCGAGTTTCTCCAACCGGAGTGCGCTCACAAAGGCTTTTATAGATTTTGGAAATTATAATTTTTCCATTTCTCTTGTTGTAAATACTGTTTCGGCCCATACTTGCGTTGGAACTCGAGGGACCTGGTAACTCGTCCATGATAGAGTTTAGTTGTGATTTTGTAATTTGTTCTTGTTTTGTCACTTGAAATTGGAATGGTTATATTAAACTTTCCCACCTTTGAATTTTCAAATCGAGTTACTTGACTTACAAATTTCAGCAGCTTTTCAGCATGACCAGAAAAATGGATCTAGATTTTAATTTGGAAAAAAAATTGAATTTTTTTTCATTTGAGAATTATATCTTTTGGAACTATACTTAACAAGCCAACTTGCTTTACGATACTACTGCGCAAAGATATACGATAGAAAACGTGATCTAAATTGACAATACCGTCACAGGTTCTAGAGTAAATCAATTTTGTCTGTGTAAAGGTCGGTGATGGATTTTTGGTTGAGTGTGAATGTCTCCCACTACAACTTTGTCTATTAATATTAATGATTAAAAGCACAAGACAAGGGGCAAAGCTCTCAGTTGCCGCATATTATATTTATGGGATGAATGTTTTTAACTCTGCCTCTAACTAAGCAATACTCATCAATCAAATATTCAACTAATTTGGACGATGCCACGACAATGCAAAGACAAGTCAGGAAGAACAGTGATTAGTGCCGACAAACCAAAGTTAAAGATGGCATCAGTATGCATATACGTAATTATTTATTAGGAAGAGGCGTTTTTGGTGATTTTCAACACAACAAAATGGGTAACACTTCTCGTTTTTCTTCAAAAGAATTGCTTCTTTGTGGCTTAAAGAATACTAGCTTTAAGTTAGGCTGTAGCATAAAAATACAAAAATTGGACGTGCCTATAAAGCTAATAACAAATTATTTTTTATGTTTGTGATATAATGCGTATATGCACATTGCTTAAGAATAGAGTTCGATAACTACATTGCTACAACTAAAGGTAAAAGATTTAATATTGAAAAGTACCTAATTATGTAAAAAAAAATTAACAAAAGTCAAGGATACTAAAGAATATTAAGGGTAAGTTTTGTTGAAAATACCAACGTTTAACGTCAGGAATGACGACTCAAAACACGAAAACGTAGCAATTTAGGTAGGTGGTGGATGATTTTTTTAGTAAGTTATAATAAATAAAAAATAAATAATAAGTTATAATGCATTTTAATATTTTGAGGATTTAATTCTATAAACCATAACTGAAACACAAACATAAATAGAAGGTAAATAATAATTTAATAATTTCCTTTTTTGTGTCTTATACAATTTCTCAACTGAAGGTATTATACTTTCTCCATGTAATTTCTGGCATAAAATACATAAAGATTTTTCGTTTTGATTCCGCTGCTGCAGGTCTTTGAGAACGAAAAATAAGCGGTTTTAGTAAAACATAACTACCTATACCATAAACGTTATGTACCCATGCAAGATGCAGTCTGGTCAACATCATCCATTTTGACTTTCCTGTACTGTCACTCCGACTTTTGAGCCGATTCGGAAAGGAGCATATTGCTTACAAAAAGTTCAATAAATTTGTTGAATGAGCAGCAACTGCAGATTTAAGATGCGTGTTATGAAATTGTTTACACGAAACTTTTTAATTTGCTGATCGATTATTTTATTTTATTCATTTTCATAGTTTGAAAAGATGTTATTTTTAACAATGACAGCATCGATCAAATCATTTTTGAATAGAAATCGTTTTTGATATTCAACCGTAAATGTATCCTCCGTAGAAGTATTGTGGAGAAGGAGCTGCAATTGGAAGTGGACGAGGAGCTGGGTCAGCGGTTGGAAGAGCAGTGGTAACAGCAATAGCAACCATTGCGACGAGGAGGAGAATAGCGAACTGCAAAATATTTTTTGTAAATATTGATTACTTTCGGGTATAATTAACAATAAATGGAATAAAATATTCAGCTTTATTTTTATGTCCAGTTTATAGCTAATTTGCAAATCTTACCAACTTGGACATTTTGTTTAGATTGGAAGTGGTTGAATTCCACAAGAGATTTGGTTTGTAGAGTGGCTTGATTGGCAGAGGAAGATATTTGGACTGATGTTGGTATCGTGGAAACGTTGGCCTATTTATACCAATTTTAAGTTGCACGTCACTGTGGATCTTTATCTGATGATGCATACAATCGATGAACATGTGCCTGGACGCAATAAGCTAGCCTGATTTGTTAAGAAAAGTTAGATTTTATTTTTCCAAGGTTGAATCTTCCCTGGATATATTTTCAGTTGTGATCTATATTTATTTATTTACATAGGTACGGACTGAATCTCCTCTCATTTCATTAAGTTGAGTAAAAAATCAACTGTTCAAGAGAGTTGCATTTTTTCTTATTTGTAATAACCTGCGTGACCGTGACCATACAAAAAATTGTTTGCATTCGTTTTTTGATATTCTTCGGAACAACACGTGTTTTTACAATAATGCATAAAAACTCGAAAAGTCGTGGAAACTTTGGCCTATTTATACCAATTTCAAGTTGAACGTTACAGTGGACCTTTATCTGATGATGCATACAATCGATGAACATGTGCATGGACGAAATAAGTTTTGTTTTTCCAAGGTTGAATCTTCCCTGGATATATTTTCAGTTGTCATCTATATTTATTTATTTAGGTACGGGCTGAATCTCATCTCATTTTATAAAGTTGAATAAAAAATCAACTGTGCAAGTGAGTTGCAGTTTTTTATATTTAATACCTTGCGTGACCGTGACCATACAAAAAAAATTTTGCATTCGTTTTTTGATATTCTTCGGAACTACGCGTATTTTTACAATAATGCATAAAAGCTCGAAAAGAAATTGCATAATAGACAAAATAAAGCGACAAAAAACTCCCAAGTTGAAGACTTGCTGACATTTTTATGAACCATTGAAAAAACTTGTGAATAGGTATCACATCAATAAAAATAGTAAATACTTCTTCTTTATAAATATTTTTGTATGGTATTTTAAAGCACTGACCATATCAGTGCTAGTGTCGCCTATACACGCTCAATCGAAAAAATGTAGACAGTATTGGAGTTGAAGATACTTGAAATGGTTAAAGTTCATGTTATAAGTACAAATTACAATACACCCAACAAACTGCTAAAAAAATTTTTGGAAATTCACCATAAAGCATTGGCCACAGAAGGATTTCAAAAAGTTTTATAAAAAGTTGTTTTTGAATTAAAGCATCATGAAATTGTTAATTTTTAAAAATAAATTTCAAATCAGTTTTCTGATGTTTTTACAGAGCACGAGCAGTTAAATAATTTTAATGCATGCATTTAATACAAGTTCGATATTTCTATGCGTTTTCATTGTCAAAAATTTTACTTATTTATAAATCCCAGTTTTTATAAGTAAAAAATTTAGGTGCAAATTACTCGGGAAATTATGGTTATGAGATTTGCTTCTGATTAAATATCGATTTATTAAAGGAAGAAATATTGAAAAGGGGTGGAATAACGTCTAGCTGCAAAATTCGGAGTAGGATAAGCTTGTAGTAAATATTATACGAAAACTATGAAAAATGAATTATATAAAGTTAGAATAGAGTTTGTACCGAATGGGGGAATAGAAGAATAAAAATGTTTAAAAAATTGAAGATTGCCTGCTCCTAAGACCTACCTAATATAATTTCAAGAGTAAAGCATTGATAAATACAACGATAATTATAATTATTGTCTTAAATAATAATAATATTTTATTGAATGTTAGAAATTTGATAAATTTAACACACAGACACCAAGTGCAAACTATTTGTTATCATATGGTTTAACATGCTTCACATCCATGTTGTATCCTGCTTTATAATTGTTCTACGTGCGTCGCTGCTTTGTCATTTTGTCCAGTTGAAAATCCAGTATGGCATAATGGTACTTGGCATTCTAAAACGAAATTTGGAGAAGTATTAAAAACATGGTTAATACTTAATAGATACAAGTTTGCAGTTTTTAAGACACGCAACGTATTTTGTATGACAAACAATCAACTTGTATTCATTATTATTGTTTCAAACAAACAGGCAAAATCATACCTGTTATTTTGTACAAAAAGTATTTGTTAGCGTTTTACAAATACTTGATAATAAAATCTTTAAATATAATGATAGCAGTTACTTCTTGTGATATTTACTTTTTGTTAACAACTTTTTTTCCAAAAACTTTTACTATGGTGTTTAACTGGCCAACGTATTTTAACAATGTGTCTAAATCATCGCAATTAAATTGCTTTTTGTATTTGGAATAATGCAAGTTGTTTAGTTCCGAAAAATATCCGATGCAGCACGCAAGGACATTTCAAAAATTAAATTATAGGAGTGCAAGTAAATATAAAATGATGATAAACAAATATATAATGATTTCATTTCAAAGACTACGATATAAATGTAAATTTTTGCAAAACTCCCAGTGTTGTTCATCTGATTCTATCACAAACACAAAAGTCTTGTATCATGTTGTCTATTCGTGTCCAAAATGTTTGTGAAGAAAGTACCGTTTGTGAAATTGCGTTTTACGAATAATTATTAGTTTTTTGATTAAATTTATTTACTAAGCTAAGCAGCAAGTTTTAGGTCCTGTGAGTGAAGTATTTTAAATAGTTTCAAGATCAATAATAATGAGCAAATTTAGTCAGATTTATTACGAGCAATACCAAATGACACAGGAGCATATTGATACAACATTAGTAAAATATTCACAGCTTAGGGATTTTGGCTGGTCTCGTGATAACAGCAGAAATGTCATGCACATTTACTCCCCGTTGATAGTGTTTACAAGCATTCTTGCAGCAGCCACCAACTCCACCATGGTTGCGATTCCAAATGCATTCTTTTCAAATACCCTGACAACACGTCAGGCGCCTACCGTTATGCCTCAACTTCTAACCCACTTTATCAAAGAGCGCCAACCAGATTATCTCTGGTCTCTGTACCGTAGCAACAAATCAGTCACCCAAGCAAATGACATGGGGTTTCCAATTTTCAGACAAGTAGTACCAATCGAACTCAATTTTGTGTACTGCCACCATCCCAAAGAATTGACGATAAATTTTGCTTCTTTTCACGAGTTCACATGTTACATTTGATGCATTCACATGGACTGCGCTAGTAATCACAAGATTTCTAGTTGTCATTATTTCAAGAAAATTACCATCGCTTGTCCTCTCATCCCTTATACTAAACCGTGGAACAGTACATTTAAAGCCTGATGCCCGTCACTCATTGGTTCTTGTATTGTGGATGTTGGCTTGTATCGTGATTAGCAACTTATATTCTGGAAATGTAACCAGTGTTTTAATAAAACCACCTCCAGAGGAAACATTTTCCAATGTTGAAGATTTAATCCAAAACAATTTTACAATTATTTTTCCTAGTAAATCGGTGATAACCGTGGAACAGTAAATTTAAAACCTGATGCCCGTCACTCATTGGTTCTTGTATTGTGGATGTTGGCTTGTATCGTGATTAGCAACTTATATTCTGGAAACGTAACCAGTGTTTTAATAAAACCACCTCCAGAGGATACATTTTCCAATGTTGAAGATTTAATCCAAACCAATTTTACAATTATTTTTCCTAGTAAATCGGTGATGCAATCTGTACAAAGGACGTACAACGAAATTCCGAACGTTGGAATTCCTCGGTGGCTAAGAATCTTAAAGGATATGAGTAATTCAGCAGAGTATGTAAACAGCTTTCATGCTTACCTTGAAGCTTTCCATCATAAGACTCGTAAATATACAGCCTTTTTGGAATGGCCAAACGCTATTTATAGAGTTGTCAATCTAAACAAGAAGAGAAAAAAGTTTCATGGGAGTAAGCGCTGCTTTGTTGGAAAAGAGCTAATGTCCATTGGTCGATATTACTTTGCTTTCCTTCCCCCTCATCATACAGGCTTGGCAAAAATATTCCAAAATTTGTACCAGGCAGGATTTCAACAACGTTGGAATCAGGAATCTATTGCTCTGGGACATTCACAACGAGTGCAGGATAGAGTGCGTGTCAAAAGTCCTACAGTTAGGTTGGAGGATCACGTAGTTAAAAAACTGGAAATGTGGGGAAGCATTTTGAAAACATTTGTTGTTTGGGGAATTTGTTTATGCTTGGGTGCTATTGTATTTGGATTAGAAATAATATGCAATCGGTGTTTTAACTTTTGGAGATAAAGTTGGAATTTCACAAAAAATAAATATAAGCATTTTTTGTCTGAGAACTCAGGGGCACTGTAAGACTTTATCATTATTACTCCTCTCAAATTAAAAACGATAATAATGACTTGATCACCACAATGACAATGAATGCAACAAATCAAAGTTTGATTCATTTTACTAGCCTTAACTTTAAGTAATTAATTATTATATCGTGCATAAACAAGCATTAGTAAGCTGAACTCATGCATCATCATCACTCCATGGGATATAACCTTATTATTATTATCATGGTATAGGGTTTTGGTTGAATACACGGCTTCTATTGAATAAACGATCGATCGATTGAACTTTAAAGTCTTTAAAATGCAGTTCTATGAAATAATTTTCATGAAAAATTTGAAATTACTGATCGATTTTTATTTATTCACTATCATACTTTTAAATGATGTTATATTTATACAATGACTGCATCGATCAAATCATTTTGAACTGAAATGAGTTTTGTTGTTTATCCGATAATGTATCCTCCATAATAATATTGTGGACCGGGAGCAGCAATTGGAAGTGGACGAGGAGCTGGGTCAGCGGTTGGAATAGCAGTAGAAACTGCAAGGACCATTGCGACGAGGAGGAGGATAGCAAACTGCAAAAGAATTAACAAAATTAAAGTAATTTTTTGATGAACAAGTAACATAACAGGGGGTCGTGCAATCCCTGAATATTCACACTTACCAACTTTACAGGGGGTAGTGCAATCCCTGAAAATTCACACTTACCAACTTGGACATTGTGTTTGGTTTTGAGGTGGTGGAATTCCACAAAGTTTGGTTGGTAAAATGTCTTGAAGGTTGGAAAGCGATATCTGAACTGATAGTGGTATTTTGTAAATTGTGACCTATTTATACGAAATTCAAATTGACTTCGCATCTGGCAAGTTTTTTCATCGAGAAATACGCAATGTAGTGGATGTAGTCAAGTGATCCAATTATTAAGCATCCCAGAGATTTTTGTTTATTTTTCAAGGATGAATCTTCCCTGGAGATATTTCCAGTTGTCACATTTTATTTAGTCTGGTTTTTTGCATTGCTTAATTCATGATTTTACTTGTACACACTGCAGTTGACGAAAAAAAACAACTGCGAAATTCGTAAAACGAATGCAATTTTTTGTTTGAGTTTAAGTCATTGCTGAGCAGTACAAAATGTTTGAGAAAAGTTGTGTTATGCTTTGACCAAAAAAATCATTGTAAATGCAATTTTTTGTTTGAGTTTAAGTCATTGCTGAGCAGTACAAAATGTTTGAGAAAAGTTGTGTTATGCTTTGACCAAAAAAATCGTTGTAAACAAAAAATGGCATCGTGCTGTCTGTGTTTCAAACTACTAATAAACAATATTTTTTACGAGACTTTAAAAAATAATTTATAAAAAGCTCACCAATTTAAGTTGGGAAAGTATTGGGCTCATATTCAACCCAGAGATATTATAATATAGTTTATTTTTTTATTTTTTCATCTCATGAATCATTATGTGTTGTTATTAACAACCTTAATCTGACCTTATTTTTTAACTTGCGCATTTTATTTTTTCATATGCCATTATAGATGGATGGATTCGAAGTAAATTGTTGTAGGCCTGATTTAAAACCTTTTCGTCAATTAAATACCTACTATTTCAAAAGCCAATTAAGATTCGTGTTGTTCCATATTCCATAAATAGTAATCAGAGCATTCAACGGAATATCGTCAAACTATTATTTGAGCAAAGTAGAATTTTGGTGGAAATTTTCCTTCTTTAAATTTTTTTTTTCTTGAGTAGAAGTGTTTGTTAATTACGCTTGTTTCGCAACGACTGCATTCTATATGATTTATTGTGATGACCAAGTGAGCTATTTAGACTACTCTCCATGAGTTTTTTTGGGTTTGGTTTAAGTTTAAAATAAGTAAACAAAAAAGGCAAGACAATTAATAAAAGTAAAATGTATACTAGTGCATTGAAATGCAAAAGCTCCAGAGCTACAACATTAAGTCTTGTTTTTAGCAAGCATTAAAGTCATCATAACATAGTGACAAGATCAGGCAATATTCAACAGTGGGATGATGATTTTGCATGCATGTATGGTGATTAACGATTTTAAACGTTGTTCACTTGTCACTTACATGCAAGCTGAAGACCTTTCATGTGAATGCTGTATGCAATTTTAAATTGTAAGAGCAACGAATACACTAGTTTTTATAAGATGTTTCGTTTGTTTAATATATTTTACTTTTTATTAGATGTCATTGTTCTAACAGAAACAAAAAAGTTTGAAAATTTGGGTTCGCAAAAACATTTGGTTGTTCGGGTTTCAAATCAGGGTTGCTTTTATCCGTAGATGGTGTAGAGATATTGTGGATTAGCAGCTGGAGCAGGGGAGGCGATTGGCAAAGCACGAGCAATTGGAATTGGGGATGGTCCGGCGACAGCAACAGCAACGACCATTGCGACGAGGAGAAGGACAGCAAACTGAAATTAAAGTTTTGAATTTTTAAGTGGCAATCTTATACAAGTTATATAACCACAAAATAATCGAAAAATAATTATATTTCCTAACCAATCTGGACATGTTGGTCGGTGTAAATGTGTGGGAATCCACAAGAGTTGTATGTTGTAATGTTTTGGAGTGGTGGGTTGATACTTTCAAACTGATGATTGACCGAGTGTTCGAAATCTCTATTTATACTTCTCTCAAAAAGTCCTGCATATTATGGCGCATAGAAAGCACGCTGCATGCAACATGCACTGCTGCAATAAAAATTCAGAGTAAATCATTTGGGCTTGCCCATTATGATATAATCAACTCTTTTTATATTGTTCCGGAGCAAAAACTAGCATTCAAGGATGTACCAATTTCAATAGTTCCAATGAATGTCCAATACCAATGGTCCAGTACAGAGGTAGTAATCAAGTTTGTCCAAAAACATATTCAAAATTTATGTGGCACTTGAACATTTTTTAGACTGCAAATTTTATATTGCTCGGTCAAGTCACGACTATCAAAGTAAGCAAACTACATGGATTTATGCCATGAAAAATCCATGGAATCTTAAATAAGAGAAAATCAGGGTCGTGAAATATTTTTAGTAAAATATTAAAAAGCACACCTTCCTCTGATATTGTAATTCCATTTTAGTGTCTTTGTAAAAATATAGTTAAAATATATACAGTTAACTCTTTTTTAAATTTTAAATCTCGTCGATCATTTCAAGGCATTACTAACATTGTCGTAATCGTACAATGTTAGCAATTTTGTAACAATTTTTTGAATAATATTAAGAATAAAAATTTAATGGCAAGNAAATTCATACATTCATAGAAATTCAAAAAAATGTATCATTTGCTGCAAACTAATGTAAACATGCTGCAATACTTTTTAGGAATACATAATGCGATGAAAAATATAATTGATAAGAATTCAAAAATATTGCCGGGCTCAACCGGGATTTGAACCCGGGACCTCCTGCACCCAAAGCAGGAATCATACCCCTAGACCATTGAGCCGTCGATGGAAATTAAATGTTTAAAAATATCAGTTACTGATAGCCAACATTGTTGTGCGATTAGCAAATGCAGGTGCTTGAAAATTAGAAAGGTAGAAAGGACCTTTGTTGCATGTCTGTTGTGCAGAGGAATTGTCAAAGTTGTATGCACAGGTGTAAACGCACGTAATGCCTGCTGTCCTGCTCCTTCATACATGCTATACAGAGTAGGTAACTTTGCTGTAGTCTGTTGTCACAAAATCTGCAAGTTAATCTTTTATTTGCTCTATTTATGACTCACTGGCAGCGATTAACAATGTTAACTTTACGAGTTTCTGTACTGCAAAATGTGTTTTTATTTGTGTGAATATTCATGATCTTTTAATATAGGCAATAAAATACCTACGTTTTCTGAATTGGAAATGTTTTAGAATACCTTTGTTAATTTTTCACCGCTTGAGTTGTAAAAGAGAATGTTTAATGTGATAAATTTTCAACCCTAAAAACCAAAAATTCGATTATCAATTTACGCTACCATGATTTCAAATTAGAAGGGTTTCCGAGAAAATTTTCCTTCCAATTGCAATATCGGCCAACAACAACTTGTAAATCCAGTCGTCAGACTTGCTTTTTTAAATCATTATGGCGTGTAAAAAAGAAATTACCAGATTGCTGGACAATGAAAAAATGAACTTAAATTAGGTAAACGCATTGGTGCAAGCAATAATGCCTACAACTTAACTTAATATGCTACATAGTTTACCTCTTTGTGTTTCCATCAGAGCATTTAATTGTTTCCATATTCAAGGTTGGGAAAAACTAAAAAAAATATT